>CM041778.1:69953077-70233000 GCA_023374045.1 Limonium bicolor | reverse complement strand
TTTTATGGGTGTATTTCATATATATCTCAGCACTTTTCTGCTCATTTCTCACTTATCGTATGTTTTTCCTCTAGTTTATGTTTTATTGATTATCTCACAAATTATTGGTTTAAACCTGAGGAAACACCAAGCAAGGAGCAAAGTACACGAAGAGACGAACGCATAGCGCAGACGGCTCGAAAAACGGAGTCCAAACGAAGAATCTAGAGCCAGTCAAAGTTTGTCCGCATGGTGTCCATGTTGTGTCCGCCCAGAACTAGAAGGACAGACACGAGGACACTTAGGCGGACAGAATTTGTGTCCGCATGAGGACAGCACTTGTGTCCGCCCAGAACAAAGAGGACGCCCATGAGGACAGCTTGTGTCCGCCCAGAACAAAGAGGACGCCCATGAGGACAGCTTGTGTCCGCCCAGAACAAGAGGACGCCCATGAGGACAGCTAGGCGGACAACACATGCAACCGCATGGGGAGAGGCGGACGCCCACGCGGACAAGGCTATGTCCGCCCCATTGTACGCGGACAGCCACGCGGTCGCGTGTAAATGTCCAAAAATTAACGCGACAGTTTTCTTCTTCGCCCGTCGTCTGCAACTTGCTTCTGCGATGTAACACCCCATCCAACATTAACACACTTACAATAATCTGCAGCGGAAAAACAACCTCATCACATTACTTAACTCGTTGGTGTTACACGCCGTTAGCCACCCACGTGGCTAACAAGGCTAATACACATACATTGTACCGGTCTGATGGGCTAAATTTCCCGAGCGACTACACATTACTATCCCTTTCCATTAACAACAACAACAACGTACACCTTCCAACTATACCGAGTATTAATAAGCTGGTGCCGACAACAATTTCGGTCTTACTACACCTACTGTATTATACACTTAAATGTTTACCCATGTACAATGACTACCCGTCCTACTCTCGAACGGCTTCCAGCTCCTTGTACCTGAAATAGGAAAAGAAGAGAAGGGTGGCCCCCAAGGGGCTCAGCACCTTTGCTGGTATGGTAATCCCGCAGCCCACATGCTACCGGGCCACGCCAAACTAGTTGTCGTCTTAGCATGCGGTTGATTATATTTAAATCATGCATGTAACAGTAAACACACAACACTTAACATTTCGCCTCAATGGGCTCAACAACGGATAATATATCCTTCCTTAATAAGTCACCCATGGTATTCATTATCCCTAGAGTGTTCCTCCTCTAATGGAGCTACTTCCATAATAGACGACACTTACCCTTAAATCGGGTTAACCTTAAACGCCTCTTATCTCAAACTGGGACTCATATCCATGATCCACATACTCCACATTTTACAACATATAACATACACTACATAACAACACTTTGCATGTTTCCACGTGCACAACATAACACCGCAATAGATATTGCATCACAACAAAGATACATAACACAACGGGAATGGTCCTCTTAGGAACCGACCCAAAACATTGTTAATACACTGGTGAGCCTAGAGAATGTTGCCAGTCTCATGATAAGCTCGTTACATAACTCGTCACCGTCTCGTTAAATGAACGGTTAACTTAACACAAGGTGTCTCGGATATAGTGATCCAAGCACACCGAAACAAACATAACAATAGTATGCCCCTGTGGCCCGACGTGAGTCAGTAATAGCCTTGGTTAAGCTAAAGGGAAGGTTGGGAACCAAATTGGAAAACAACCATAACATACAGAGAGGATCGAACCTGCTATGACAACGACCCCCATACTCACACGCGTGGCCGGAATAGACCGGACTCCTCACTCCCCCGTTAGCACTTGTCAGAAGTTCATCATTGAACTTAGTTAAACAATCACAACATGGGTTAAGTCTTGTTAGACACACACAAGGGAAGGGAGAGTCATACATTCATACACCAACATCACACACAACATTACATAACTAACTCACGCATAGCCGGGTTAGAACGTTCCTTAAGTCGGAAACGTTGTTACCGGATACGTTCTCCTACGTTTACCTAAAAGTGGTTAACTGCCCTTCAAGCGCATTCGAGGTTACTGGTATTGGCACGAAACATACAATAACAATAACGACTGTAAACTCGTTTCATGATTTATCTCATAACGTGGCAAACATACAGAAAACACATTGGCATACAAGCGGTGTAATCCGGTAGGACACAGGTTGCAGAAAACCATACCTGTCACCGGAGTCCACTTTACCCCGTCCACTTATGTTCCTCGAGCGATTCTCGAACAACTGTTAACATCACATGTGTTTTATTAACATCGGGGTTTGCTTGATTATTTAATATCTATGCTTAACTTTCCCCGTTAACTTAGTTACATAACTTTACATTTTAACTTGTTTACTTTTACATTTTGATACAACTTTTCACCCACTTAATTGCCATTTAAGACTCACCTAACATGTCCTTAACAACCTTATAACATCATTACCTATCAATCCCCATCATTACATATCATTTCATAACCTTAAACCATGTTTTTTGGTCCGACCGGACTTGCCGACCGGACTTACCCAAGTCCGGTCGATTCCAGAACACATTTCCGTCACAAATTTTCTACTCCGACCGACCTTGTAAGTCCGGTCCTAGTCCGGTCCATTCCAGAACTAATTCCCGCAGGGTAAACTGGGCCCGACCGAACTGCAAGTCCGGTCTGCCCCAGATCTTTGTTTTACTTTCTACATTCAACTCCAAACTTCACCCATATACCCTAGCATACCCTAACCTCATTTAGGCACTTCAAACACACCTTTATGCATGTGCTAAACTCTTTAAATCACTCACCAAAACCATTTTATCATTCACAAACTTCTTACAAAGTTCCTAGCACTTGGGATGTTTTCTCCTTATGATTTATAAGTGGTAGTTCACCAATAATGACCACTACACCAAGGTGTTTCCTCTACACATTAACATCATCTCTCAAACTTCTTTTCTTACTAACTAAATCTCCTTTTTCACATCTTACCTAATCATCACTTATTCCTTGTATATCAACATTACCTAAACCTTAAACAAACTCCTCCAAGACTTAAATACCTCCTCAAAAAACACATTGAATTCCTAGAACTTCCAAGATAAACACCTAAATCCTTGCATCACTCTAAGTCACCTTAATACATGTTTTCTTCTCAAGTAAACATTTATTCACCTTTAATACTTCCTAGTTCACCAAAACTTTCTTAAAACACTTAGAACTTCTCACACATTTCCCAAATTTGGCCATAGTTTCTCTTGTATTTACTCACATCCAAACACTTAGGTTTTTACCTTGTTCATTCAAGAACACCTAAAATCCATCAAGAACATTTTACACACAAACTTCACACACTAAGCACTACATCACAATATAGTGCATAACTTGAATTGCTTGGCACTTAGGCCCTTAATAACATGGCTCTTAGGCCCTTAAATTGCATAACCTAAACACTGAATTTCCCACATAAATAATGCCTTTGACCTGCAAGTACATACACCAATACATATGTTCTTTTACTAGTCTCCTGAGAACACTTTACTAGGTCATTCACCATTGCTCTTAGGTGGTTTTAACAAGCATTATAAGCTTATTTCTCCTAAGGCCTTAAACCACATTAAGATAGCATATTTACCTCTTTTCCTCCCAACTTTCTTTCTTGTTTCCTTACAAACCGGTAAGGCATTTGTTCCTTGCCAACTACTAAACATAAACAACCATAATGCGTATTCAAGCTTTAAGCTCCATCTCATTGAACCCTAGGTTTACATTTTTCAAAACATTAATGTAGTTGTTTTACCTTAATCTTTGAAGGGTGTTTGAATATCTATGAAGAGAGGACTCCACCTAGTCCTTGAAAGATTCAAATGGAGCTAGAACAAATCAACACAAGGAGCTCCATCAATGAATATTTCGGTCACACACAAAACATGGAGGAAACTTGATTTTTCTTTGAGATTCCTTACCTAGGAGCAAAGGAGATCAATAATATGTGGAAAGACAAGCTCAAGCTCCATCAATGGTGGAACTCCATGGCACCGAAATGGTGATCTTGAAATTTTGAAGATAGGAATGAAGAGCTTGATGAGAGGAAGAGAATGGTGGTGTTTGTTTTTGATTTGGTTAAGTGAGCTAGGTTTTACAAGGGTTCAAAGGTGGACTTCCATGGTGGTGGGCTGTATGAACGTGAGAACAGAGAGAAGAGAGGTAGAAGAGAGCTTGGATACGTGGGAAATGAAGAAGGAAATGAGAGAATGAGATAGTTTGCTTTTTGGAAGATATTTGTACTTAAAAAGAATAGTAAACTATATTAGTCATCTTTATTTCTTTAACAAGTTAACAAGTGAGTGGTGAGTCACCAAACTTAAGAAAACCGGCCCCCTTATTACATAAGGGATTATAGTCTTGTTGGTCAATTTAATTACTTATAACATTATAGTTACAAACTAGCTTATAAAATCACTATTCACAAAACAAGGCACATAAAAGTGAACTTTTTGATTTCCCATTGATAAAGACTTCCAAATGTGATACTATATAGTACACATGTATATTTAAGAGTAATGATGGACATTTAGCCACTCAAAACTCATTTACAAGACAATTTTTCAAAAACGTGCTTTAAGACTCCTTAAAGCATTTTGTGTTTTACTTGTTTTCAAGCTTGGTTTTCTTTAGTAATTAATTTAATATGTTCATTAACATAAATAAGGTATAGGTATGACCATTAGGTCTTATACAAATTCATCCCAAGCTTAGAGCACATTTTTGCTCATATTGACTTTAAGGATTTTTTTGTGTTATTTGGTTTCATTGTCTTCCAAAGCTTCCGAAGGACTTATTTAGCCTTATTAAATCATAATTGAATATTATTTAGTCTTGGTAGGCTCTTGGGTCCTAACCAAGTTCACTCATAGCTTAGAGCATGTTTTTGCTCAAACTGTGTCTTAGTGCTTTATTGCACTCTACTATGTTTTAAATTGTCCACTGATGTTTCTAAGGCACTTTTTAGCCTTTATATAACATAAGTTTCTATTTAAACCACATATCAAGGTTTGGGGTATTTCATGCGATATCCATTCAGTCGACGCTACCTTAATTCCCTCACGCGTGAGCTCTGTCCCCTGCAATTAATGAGCAATAATGAGCAATCAATCTGCAAATCCTTTCACGCGTGATCAAGCTCTTTCTGCCGCCCCAATCCATTACTGAAATAACTCACGCGGTGTTCCTCTGTCTTCTTCTCTTCCTTTCTTCTATAAAACCCACGTGCTCTGCTCAAATAAATCGATCCCTTCCTCTCAATCCAAATTAGACCACCGTATTAGACCACTGTACAGACAATCGACCACGACCACCACCATTCACCTCTTATCCTCCACTTCTCCATTTTACTTTATTCTTCATTCCACCACACAGCAGAAGCACGATAAGAAGAAGAGAAGAAAAGGGAGCTGGAACAGAAGCGAATCGCAGTCCAGTCTCCGCCGGCAGTCTCCAAATTATTGGCTATCTCTGCTTTTTTTTATTTCTGTAATGTCTGAGTGATTTTTACTCGTATCCTAGGATGGGGTTTGACCCTAAATAATTCAGACTTTTTATTAATATCAAGTTTGCTTATAAATATTTGTTTTGTCTCTCTAAATTATTAAATGCTTAACAATTGATCATTTTATGCATTTACGGTTTCTCTTATTTCAATGATTTTGTAAATCTGAGAATAGACCACAAAGAAAGACAAACGTTAGATATTATCTCCTTGATTAGCAGATAAAATCCTTCGCTGTTATTAAAGAATTCTTGCTTAAAGTTAATTAATGATTTTAGACTTTTTCTGATTGTAAAAAATCTATTGAATTAATTAAGAGTTGTCCTTATCTATGATTTAGGAAGGCCACAAGATAAATTCTTAAACAGACAAATAAGAGCAAATTAGGATTATAATTATTGTCTGTACTTAAATAAATATTTATCACCTGTTTCACTTATTAAACTTGTTTTAATTCCTTTCAGCAAATATTGTTAAATGCTTTAGCGTGACAAACTACTACATTTATTTGGTAACTATCAACATATGATTTTGAGATAGTCAAAGTACCACAAAGGAATTAACCTTGGTATTTACACTCCGGATTGAGCAGGAAAATACTGAGGCTTTTAATAAGAGTTCGTAACTGACAATTATCAACTCTAATAGACAATAAATAT
Organism: Limonium bicolor; assembly: GCA_023374045.1. Taxonomy (NCBI): domain Eukaryota; kingdom Viridiplantae; phylum Streptophyta; class Magnoliopsida; order Caryophyllales; family Plumbaginaceae; genus Limonium; species Limonium bicolor. The sequence goes on along the minus strand of CM041778.1, from coordinate 70,226,811 downwards.
TTGAGACAGGATTATAAAATTGTTTAAGTAATTTAGGAAATTCCCCCGACATCCTAGGATACCTTTTTTCATCCATCCATTTATGTTATTTTTACTGTTTTTATTATTTCTGCACTGATCCTAAAAATTAAGCTTGCCTCCGGCTAAACCCCAATTTACATTTTATGCATTTTTATTTATCTTTTTGTACATTAACTAAACTGGATAATTAATTAAATAGTTGCGAAGTCTCTGTGGATATGACCTTGTTGTACTACAAAGATTGGGTTCACTGCCCATAGTTAGCAAGACAGTTTAACTACTATTTTGCCCAACACATAGCACCAGTCATGTCTGGTTCATTCTCGATCGCATCTCCCTCTTTTGTTTCTATAAATATCCTCCCATTCCATCCAAAGTTTCTCCCCATCCCTAGCCATCTCCCTCCCTCTCCCTTCCCTCTGCCAGATATGAGTAATATAAATCTTGAATCGGCTAACCACCAACACCAACCTCCACCACCACCTACCAAGCACGCCCGTGGCCGTCCTCGAGGATGAGGACGTGGACATGGATGAGGAGGCCTGATTAATGGTGGTGCGCAAAAAGCGTTTTATTTTTCTGAGAGTGAGATAACTGATCAGTTTCCTGCTTCTTTCTCCTAAGGTGGTTAAGGTTCCTAATCTTGGGGTGGTTTTAAAGATGGAGGTTCTTGAGCTTTCTGATGACAGTAGTTCAGCCTCCATCGATTGTACATCATGCAAAGCCAAATTGGAAAGAGAGTGTGCCAAACATAAACAAGAGCGAGCCAAACATAAACAAGAGCGAGCCAAATATAAACATGACCGTGCCATACTAGAAAGAGTGGTAAGTGGTATATGTTAACATCTTCTTATATATTTGTATTGTATTATTTATATAATGAATTAATCATATTTTTTCTTTCTTGCAGAATGGAGACATACTTGCCATTATTAAACTTATGGGCCCCCCACAAAGCAGGATCACTATGACAAAGCTTTGGAGGACTTGATCACCTCAAGGTATAGTCTGGATGTACTGAAACTATAGTTGCTAAGTTTTAGTTCATCTCTATGGTTCTGCCGAGTGGGTGTGAGAACAGTTTAGTTGATTTTTTTTATAGTTGCAACCAGGGGCGGAGCCAGAAATCAAAGTTGAGGGGGGCATGAACGAAATTATCAAAAGTTAGGGGGGTTACTTTTGTCCGGCATCACACCCGACACATCTGCCTGGTAGTTTATTCTTGAATAATCTTAACTCCATGCTCCTGAATCAATGCCTAGGATAGTGTTGTGTTAGAATTTCCGTGATTGAACATCTTATTTACAGGAATGTAGTACCTCTTGATGTGGCTCCAGATTCTTCAGGATTTGAAATTCATGTAAACTAACGAGCTAGCATTTATAGTCTACCTTGTGGTATTCTTCTTTATTCTTTTTTCTACAGATGCCTCGCAGAAGAATCACTACTAGTCAGTACCTAGATTCTGATGAGGATGACTTCTTGGACGAGTTGGATACAGTTCTAAGAGGGGCCACTCCGGAGAATGGTGAGGCTGCTCCCCCTGCACCTGAGCCACCCCGATGATCCACCTGGCGGGCAGGGAAGGAGCCAGCCTCCAGCGGTGATCCTCCCCCCATTAGAAGAACCACGACTGGGAAGAGGTAGAAGCAGCAATCTTTAGAGGGGCAGAGCGGACCAGGCTCCACGTCCTCAGCGCCAGAGATAGACTAGTTTTGCACTCCTCACCCTCCCATCATGCATCTAGGAGCTCCCCCAGTTCGTTCCAGAAGGGTTCATCAGTGCTAAGGCTTCCCGCTACTATCATCATTCTAGGCAGAAGGGCAAGTGGGTCTAGGAGCGGCACATTGATCAGAGTGTGCGCCAGCTGTCCCAGATTGTTTCTCTCTTCCAGAGGCATGGGTGGAAGGGAGTGTTGGAGATCAGCGACTGCCACTTCTACTCCGAGCTTGTACGAGAGTTTTATGCTAATGCTGCATACCATGGGCCACCACTAGTAGAAAAAATGTTTTAAACCACGGTTATTTTGCCTATATACCACGGTTAGGAACCGTGGTTTATGCTCGCGTCGTATATTTACAAATAGCAATAAACGACGGTTATGAACCATCGTTTAAAGTAAGCGAAAAAACCATGGTTGCTCAAACCGTCATTTAAGACCCTCTTCTGCGAATATTCATTGACTTTATACCACGGTGGGAGTCTGAACCATGGTATAAAGTGCGTTATAAATGACGGTTTTACTTAAAACCGTGGTATAAATGTATACAAATCAGAATAAACCACGGTTATAAATAAAACCGTGGTTTATAGTTTGTGAATTTTTTTCCAGTCACCGACGACTTAGTGGCGCCGCCTTCAATGGTAACTCAACAGAGAGCGCAGACAGAGAGAATGAAGAGGCCAGAAAGTATGTCCTTGTTTGTGTTAGGGTCTCTAAATAAGTCACATTGTTCCTTGTTCGTCGGTAGGTTGCAAAATTACTGTGAAAGAGAATGAGAGAGGGCGGAGCTGTTCGCTGGTAAGGGTTGCAAAAAATTACAAAGAAGAAGCGCAAAGCATATGTTCCTTGTTCGCTAGTGTGGGTTGCAAAAATTACCGTGAAAAACAAGAGGCGCAGAGCATGTCATTGTTCACCGGTTAGGTTGCAAAAATTACAGTGAAGAGGTGCAGATCATGTCCTTGTTCGCTGGTTAGGTTTGCAAAAATTACAGTGAAGGGCGCAGCATGTTCCTTGTTTTCCAGTATGGCGAAGAGCATGTTCACTGGGTTGCAAAAAAGAGAGTGGAAGAAGAAGAAGAAGAAGAAGAAGAAGAAGAAGAGAAGAAGAAGAAGAAGAAGAAGAAGAAGAAGAAGAAGAAGAAGAAGAAGAAGAAGAAGGAAGAAGAAGAAGAAGAAGAAGAAGAAGAAGAAGAAGAAGAAGAAGAAGAAGAGAAGAGAAGAAGAGAGAAGAAGAAGAAGAAGAAGAAGAAGAAGAAGAAAGAAGAAGAAGAAGAAGAGAAGAAGAAAGAGAAAGAAGAAGAGAAGAAGAAGAAGAAGAAGAAGAAGAAGAGAAGAAGAAGAAGAAGAAGAAGAAGAAGAAGAAGAAGAAGAAGAAGAAGAAGAAGGAAGAAGAAGAAGAGAAGAAGAAGAGAAGAAGAAGAAGAAGAAGAAGAAGAAGAAGAAGAAGAAAAGAAGAAGAAGAAGAAGAAGAAGAAGAAGAAGAAGAAGAAGAAGAAGAAGAAGAAGAGAAGAGTTGCAGAGCATATTCCATGTTCAACAATGTTGGTTGTAAAACAGTGAGGAGAAATATATATAATAGGAGAAAGTGAAAGAGCCGCGTTAATTTCGCCGAAAATTTGAATTCCCACTTAGACTATATACCACGGTTCTACCAAGAAACCGTCATTTAAAGTTGTTTGACCATGACTAAAAACGACGGTTGTGACAAAACCGTGGTTTAAAATACAACACGTCAAACTATATATAAAGGTTCCACCCAGAACCGTGGTATATAATACAACACGTCAAACTATATATGACGGTTACGTCAGAACCGTGGTATAAAATGCAACGCGTCAAGCTATATATGACGGTTCTGCGTGGAACCGTGGTATAAAATCTCCCGCCGACACTTTTTGTGACGGTTATGCTAATAACCGTGGTATAAAAGTTTTAAATGACGGTTATGAGATTAACCGTGGTTTAAAGTGCGTCATTTAAAATCTTTTTTCTACTAGTGCGCCCCAAGTCTCTGAGGTACAGATACGTTCCTTTGTACCTTTTACTCGCATTATTATTACACCTCAAAGCATAGTGAATACCCTAGATATAGCATATGACCCAAGGCAGAGTTCCTTCGCTCGGCAGTACCTCACTACTGGCCACTCTACCATTCTCGCTTGGTTCGGGTCACAGGTCCACTACATGGATCGAGCGCATACTAGAGCTCGCCAGGTGATGCCTATCACCTACATTACAGACCTTCAGCTCTGAATGGCCATGGAGATCATTCGCCACAACATTAGGCCCTGCAAGCATGATGAGCTGAATAAGATAGACTATGCAATCTTACATTACTTGGGTGGAGCAGTATAGGGTACCATCTCAGCACGGTTCCCTGTACACCGACTGATGTTGGCTCTATTGGTTCGGACGATTATTCATAGAGACACTCAGCGCCCTATATTCCTGATGCTCCTACACCAGCACATCATCTGGGCTATAGGAGAGACTCACATTCCACGCCATCTGCAGTATCATCCCGAGTCCTCCCTCATTGATCTTGCTCTCATCCGACGCTGGTGGTTTCGAGAGACCATATCCGGTGATTACCAGTATGTCCCAGTAGATCAGAGGCCTAAGGCCAATGCCACTGTTGAGGACTACCCCAGCTATCAGGGAGAGGGTACTTAGCTCCTACTGCCTTCGCCATCTCCGATTTCCACAGATCCACCTCCTACCTCTACCTCAGATGCAGACCCTAGAGTGGCTGCAGAGCTTGACCACCTCCGTCAGGAGCTCCAACAGCAGCACCACTCTATGGAGGCCTTCTAGGTAGCTCAGTAGGCCGCTTGGGGGGATTTTAAGACTTTCAGGCTGAGCTATAAGGGGCATCGCTCTGAGGTCACTGGCCGGTTTGAGGCGTTTCAGCAGCGCCAGCAGAAGAGGGCCACTAGTCAGCAGGTCTTTCAGGAGCAGATTATTGAGCACCAGGATGAGCAGGTAAGGCGGGGTGAGGATCGTATCGTGCGAGCTGTAGATCAGATGAACAAGAACATGGTGACTGACAGAAAGAAGATCAAGAAGGATATTAAGAAGACTATGGAGTGTTCGATGACAGCTTTGATCAAGACTCTCCTTAGGAAGGATAAGAAGAAGAGGAAGGCATGCCGGGAGGCGAAGAAGAAGGGGCTCCTTACCTCTAGCTCTTCCAGCCTCTTTGAGCCTCTAGACGCTTTCCCCGCCTCTTCCTTAGATTCTCCACCATCGTCCTCCTCCACACAGGCGGCAGTTCACTAGTTCTTTCCCTCTTTCTCTATTTTATTTTATTATCTTTACATTTCATTTTATTTCCTTTTATTTTAGTTTAGTTTTATTTTATTTTTCATGTATGACTAATGGATATTATCTAACTTTCTCCTTATATATGGAAGCTTTGTACTTTTGTGAGTTGTGGTTTCAGTTGTCTTCATTTTTAGTTGGCTAATGTTGTGACAATTCTAATTCCTTGGCTCATCACAAGTGTAGGGCAATGCCCTGGTTCCTCCGTTATAAGGGGATTATTTATTCTATTCCTGTTATTTCTGTTGTTTTCTTTAAACAAATTCCTTATTCACATATTTTATTTATTTCTTCGAACACTGGGGACAGTATTCCTGCCAAGTGTAGGGCAGGGGTCCCCCTTTAAAAAATTATTATATAAAAAATATTCATTTCTAGTACATTTAATATAATAAGTTTGAAGTTTATTGATTTTCTACTCAACTTTTTGCATATCTTTGATTAAGGTGAGATTAAGGAAGCCTAAATATTTGTTCTCTCAAGAGGTAAGCTTTCTAACGACTTTTAGATTTTAATTTTTGCTTCTTGATTATTTTTATTAACATAAGTATATGATCTTTCTCCTATTTTTATCTTTGATTTACTACTGGGTAATGTTTCATCCTGCTTTCTCTTTCAATCCAGTGAAAAGTCTTTTGGGTGAAAATATTTAGTAGGGTTGTATAACAAAAACAAAAACAAAACAAAAACAAAAAATGCAAAAGGAAAATAAAAGAAGCATTATATTCTATGAGGTTGCAAGAAGTACCTCAGAATAAAGGAACAACCGAGAGTTTTTCCGTTTGTTTTATTCCTAAATTCCCTCTTCTTGAATAAAATCATGGTCATGTTCACAAACCCTTGAAAAATAGGGCTGAATCTTAGAAACCATTGATGAGTGTCTTGCCCACATTCAGAAACCCTTGAAATATAGGGCTGAATGCTGGAAACCGGAAAAAGGAGAGGATACAAATCCCTTTTATACAATAGCCCTAAAGATTATGATCTATTTTGGAATTTTGTACTTTTATTTTATACTCATTAGTATATTTCTGATGAAATAAGGTAGATGAAGTGATGCTTATGAATTAGAGTCAGGTAGCTGAAATTGATTAATCTAGTAGTCATTATTATGATTATCTGTTTTGTGCACAAGTAGTTATCTTTCTCTGATTGAGTTTTGCTCGAGGACTAGCAAAAGGTAAGTGTAGAGCCTTGATAAGCCGCGGACTTATCATATTTTATATGCTAGATTCATAAGAGTATTAGCTTAAATAAGGTTATAATAGCTAATATTTATGTTATATTATATATAAAGTTTATTAATTGTTGAGACTTATGTTTTTATATGTTTTTTGTACAAGGAATGAATTTCCAGCCAAAATACCAAGTAGTGCCGGGAATGATGCCGGAAGATCAATGCACGGCATCAATAAGAAGCAAAAATAGAGTGACTACCGGACACGGTGCCGAGTACTCCCTATCCGGCACTAGTGAAGGATCGTCTTGGTTCATCAACAGACAGCAGTTATTCACCGTTGACAATTCAACTGCTGCTGGGTATGGTGCCGGACATCCCCTGTCCGGCACATGCAACTTTTCACATGATTTGGCGGTTTTGACCATTAACGGTTACACACATTTTACACATGGTGCCGCCTACAACTGACCCGGCATGACTCCCGGCACGATGAGAAAATGAAGTCTATAAATAGGCCGTGAGCCTACTCATTTCTCTACATTCCAACTTATCTCCACTCGCCATTCACACTTTAAGTCTGCCCTCACTTCACTGTTGGTGTCCAAGGAAGTCTACAGATCCTTCCACGCGAAGAGAAGAAGAAGACCCTTGTCGGGTTAAGGCTATGACCAATTTTCTTCTTCCCTTTGTTCTTTTTCTTTCATTTGTGTGGATGGTGAAGTAGAAAACCTTGTTAGTTCTTGGTTAAGGATGATTCATTCCTTGTAAACAATATGATTATCTTAATATAAATACAAGCGTATATTAAGATTTCGGTCAGCAGAGTTGAATATGTTGATCGCTTATTCTTCTCATTCAAGGTTCTACTTGAGATTCTATCAGTCAAGAGTAGGATTGGAAAGAAGGAAGTCTTAGTTCATCTTTACGGTTGTCTTCTGCGCATCAGTGGGAGCAACACTTAAGATTGTCGATTTTACCCCATTTCTTCCCACTATCCTATTCGTTTCGTGGCATGAAATATGTTCGATTCAACAATGGGTAGTGAGTTTCCTGTTGTCGGACCCGAAACTGGAAATACAATTGACACTTTAAACAAGCCGGGTACACTGCCGAGTGTCTGGTGTCCTGTTATACCCAAAATTTCAACCCCCCCCCCCCCCCCGGAGTAGTCTCTAAGGCATACGTGTTACAAAGGGCAAAAGGGGTCAAAAAGCACCAAGGCGGGATTTTCCAATGACATTATCGAGATTTTCTATTTTCATATGACTTGTTCATTATCTCCAAACACTTCCAAATATCATAGTCATTATGAAAGGTATTTCATGATTTTCTGATAATATTTATTCTGGAAATTTAGCTTTTAATTCATATTATAAGCTAATTTCTTTAATTAACACATGAAATAACCTCAAAATAGAAATAATAAAAGGTTTTCAAAATTAAAATAAAATTGTCACATGGTTAGCATGACTACATACAATCATAAACCTGAAATTATTTTATTTGGAACCTTAACCCAAAATTTAAAAGAGAAATTCAATCATTTTTGCAATTTTCTCTCTCCTATGGAAAATACTGAAATCAAAACAAAACGTCATGAAATTTTAACACAAGATAGAGGATGATTATTAGAGACTAATTCCGTTGGAATTTTGTTATTTCGACTTTCCATTAAATAGTTATGAATTATGGGAGATTCCAGATTGTGAGATTTTTATCTACTCAGTTATTAATCAAAATAACCCGATTCCAACTCTCAAAATTCTTAAAATCATCCTTTATCGTGAGTTAAAATTTCATATTTTTTATCGGCCTGAAACATATTTTAAAAAATCGGATTCCCTTAGAGCACAAAATCAGGGTTTTAGATAAAAATCTTGTTCTATCAACATGACCTTGCTCTTTCTATAAAAGGACCTTCCAAAACGACCTAGGGCAGAGGAGAACGCTTCCGAAGTCAGAAACACAGCCACAAACCTTCTCCCCACGTTTTTACACTTCCAAGCCTCAAATCAATACCGAAGCACTGCAGAAATCACCCCGAAATCACCAAAAACTCATCCTCTCTTCTCCCATTGAACTTCCAAACACCAAAAACACACAAAAACACCACAAAAACAGAAGAAACACGTCCTTAACAGCTAGAGAAGAAGCCAGAAGCTCAATTCGAAGTCAATCCAGAACCGGCATCAACGAGCACCAAAAGACCCCCGATGTGAAGAGTCTCATTAAACCCGAAGGTAAAACAGGTTGAAATCAAATTTTTCTGACTTTGTTCGACTTTAACTATTCTGTGTTAAATTGTGGAGTCGAATTGACTTTTTACCGCTTCTGAATTAACGTTTGCTTTCGCTTCTGCCCAGTAACTTGTTTGCTAAGTTTCGTGCTTTTCGAATTCAAAATAAACTTTTGATCACTAACGTGTTTTGAATTTTCAGGCTACCTACCCATAAATTTTGAGCCAAAAACACCACCGGGAACCACCCAAACGCCGCCGTCCGAGGGCGGTCCGCACCCACGGACGCTGTCCGGGTCCCGGACGCCCAGTCCGTAAGCCCGGACGCCCCCGGACGGTGGCGGGTTTTTTTTTTCAAAATTAGGTTTTATAAAACATGTCCGTGTCCCCCGGACTTTTCAAAATCTCATTTCTGTTTAAATTTGACTTTTATGTTGTAGGTTAACTAGGTTGGTTCGGACATTAGGTCCGTGGGTTCGGACATTAGGTCCGTGCCACGGAACAAAATTCGACCTAATTCTGCCTCCGAAACCCTTGTTTAGGTAATTTTTTTTCACTTTAATTTTCTGTCAAAATGCTAAAAAACACAAAAAAACAGAAGCTTGCGCACTTAGGTTAAAACGACTCGTAGTAAGCCGTAATAAACCAAGTAGAGGAAAAACGACCTAGGGGTAATGAAAGTAATTTGAACCCTAATAAGTCGAATACAAGCCCCCGAACCCGAACTCTCCTTTCCTAATTTACTAGGTTAAAATTAGGTGGCGACTCATAATAGGTTCCAGTGATAGCTTAGGTTTTAATAATTATTGTTAATGACATAGTTATTAATCTTAGGTTATAAGTGGACCTAAAACCCGGTTAGATCCTAATAGCTTTAATCAACATAGGGTAGGGTTTAAAATCGAGGCTCACAGACTGGCGACTCTGCTGGGGACAACTTCTTAATTTAACTGTTTAATTTTAAGAAAGAGGGCTTAACTCGAAAATGTTTATTTATGGCTTTATTACATTGTTTGTTTACTTTGTGTGCACTTTAATTCTGCACCTTTGCATCATATGAGAGCGAGGGTCCACGCAAACCGATTTCACCCCGGGAACCCGTTTGAGGGTCCCCTGTCAGGGACTCACACCTTTTAGGTGATGTGAATAAGCGGGGAAAAGAGGAGGGTGTCGTCTAACCACACCCCCTTAATACCTGGGCTTAGCCCCAAGCGTTTTCCTGGCAGTGCCCTTACCTAGCCCATTGTTTGGTCAGTCAAAGACCCGACCGTAGCACACCTTCAGGTGATGTGAAAAGAGTGGGGAAGCCCAAAGAGAAGAGCGTGCAAGCCCTATTCCTTTGTGGTGACCTGGGCCCATGCCCCAAGCACCTCTCCGGATCGACCCATACCCGGTTGATTTAAACGTCTAGTGAGGACATGTTGAATTTGTGTGGGCCTGTTTGCTTGTATGATCGGCCCACTACCCAGCCTAGAGATTGATAGGAACTTCTCCTACTCACACCTAGCCCAACACGAATTGGCAGCTCTATTTGTTTGCGGCCCAGAGGCCCTGTTTGGTTTAACATGTGAGTCGTTCGGGCTTCGGCTCAAAAGCCTAGACTTAGGTGATTTCTCTTCTGGCCCAATTTGAATTATCCAATTAGTTCTAGGCCCATAAAAAAGAAATCCACCTGAACTTGAAATAACTCACAAGTCCTGAAAATAAAATCTTTTTGGCTTAGCAACCATCTTCTCTGGCCCGAAGAAAGTTAGGCCCATTTGTGATTTAGGGACCATTCCAGCTCATGTGCTTTTACTTCAGGCCAAACACATTCCGGCTCAAGGGCTCATTCTAGTCTAGGTAGACTTCTTATCATGACCCTAACCCAAAACCCTAGATCTAGGTGTCATCTTTTAGGCCCAACAAAATCACTCGGCCAAATTCCAGTTCACATATAGAGCATCATTCTGGCCCAGTACCACACTCATAACTCATTCCATTTGAGCCCATAGACCAATTCATAGTTTTGGCCCGTGAGCTTCGTTCTCAATCCAGAATTGCGGTCCATGAACATTTGAATCCAATATAGTTTGCATAACTCATTCATTCCTGTTTCCGGTTCAAGGCCCAACAAGAGCATCAAACGAATCTGGACTTCAAGGCTTATCCCTCGGCCCAGTGGCCCATTCACGGTCCATGTGATTTCTTTCCGCCTGTTTGCTCAATTCCTGGATTCAGGCCTACATGTCCGTTCTAGTCTAGGAATCACTCTAATCTATGCACTTCACTCTCAGTTTGGCGAAGACTCAGGCCCAGTTACTTCCTACATAACCCATAGGCATTCCTAGTTCAGACATTTTCAGGGCCTACTCGAAGTTGGAAGGAAGACAATCATGGTCAATGGTGCCCCGACGGTCAACAGCTTGAGTCTTCAACACGTTGGCATCAGGCTGTTCAATCACTATTTCATAAGTTTTCTCGATTTAGTGTTAGCTTCCTTTATCATTTTAGATTGCAACTTTTGATGTTATCTTTCCATTCGTGAATTAGAGCATAGTTCTATTTTCATAATTTTTTGTGCATTCATTCAACAAACAAAACAAAAAAATGTTTTTAAGGGATCACAGAGTAATCATTTCCCGACTATGGAATAGAACGACTTGTCTTTTGTTTCTAAAAGGGTGAACATGTCCGTCCTCACACCATAGACTATCCCATAATCCACAAAGCATTCCAAAATCCACATCTGTTAAGTGTTGTCATAACCCCAGGTCAATATGGGGGCAATATGAGTTCAGATCGTCATCTTTAATCTTTCGTTTAAGCGTTGAACTAGTCTCTGAGTGAAATTCACGAGAGTGTCTTGAGTGGAAAACCATGAGTGAACGAGCGTGTCATTTTTACACGACTCTGGTGAGACCACATTCAAAGGTGAGGTAAACGGCATAACTCCGACCGAAGGAGATATTTGTAAATTTACTCTTAGACTGCGAAAAGTAACAAAGAACGGATACACAACTATCAGGAATGACGAAGCACCTAGGTACAGCACCACATAGCCAAAAGCTTGTAAACCCTATCATTAAACCCTAGGCACCCCCGTTGAGCCTTTCGTATATCCCTTTTTCGATATTATGAGCTCCACAAAATAACCAGCCAATGATGAATGTCCGACCCGGTGATCAAAGGAAGAGAGGAGCCCGACTCTCAGATAACATTCTCATCAGTCCAAAGAAGCAATGTCGCTATCAGCATACGAAGCGATCCGCAAATGGTCCCAGAGTGACACAGGATCAAAAGAGCTCACATCAAAACAGCTCTCGAAGCCCAAACCGGGAAACACAAGAACCCCGAAGGCAAATCAAGGAAGGATAAAACAAAAAGGCAAACCCGAAGTGCCTCGAAGAAGTCCAAATGATAAAAAAGAGAAATGGTGTAAAGGACAACTTCAAAAGTCTAGAAGCTCGAAAACAACGTCAACATGAAGCAGCCAGACAACTTCAAGGCAAGGAAGATGAATCTGAGAGAAGACTCGTTGCAGCTTTGGTCACCATTTAAGCTCCACATACCTCAAATATCCCTCATGATCCCGTCGTCTTTCATCACACCCTATGGTCACATTATAAGCTTTAAAGACTTCCGACTTGATAGTTGTGTGTCCAATCATGTGAAAGTAACAGATCAAATGCGTAAATCCATCAAATATCGAATTCAATGGTCTAGAAGTTATGACCATGAGCGAGAAATGAGTGCAAACACCAACCACATCGAGTGTAGGTTAGGAAGCACCGCATCAAAGCATAAGCCTCGACCCTGTGAGGATGAGACTTGTTCGCATGTTTAATCAAAGAAAATACTGGGGGCAATCGATCGTTCCGATCGATTGCCATGAACTCTAGCTCAGACTGTCCTAATGAAAAAATACCAGGGGCAATTGTTGGTTCCAACAATTGCCATGACAACACCAATTGGAACCTAAAGCATAAACACCATTAATACCATCACCACCACACAGGCCCACAAAGCCCTTACCTCCACATCATACCACACAGGCCCACATAAGCCTTCACTTCCACATAAATTCCATGGCCCGTCATAAGCCCTGATCACCACTTAAAAGATCCCCACATCAAACACCACACTCCACCGACGGCATGTTCATCTCCTAGGAGGCAAATTACAAGTCTGAAATCTCTAGTCCGGAAATGATAATTTCACTTTCCTTTTCAGCGGACAGAATTTTCTTTAAACATTGCCACGTTTGGCATCTTTTTCAGCAATTTCTTCGGTTTCACAAAACTCATCATATTCCTGGTAATTTCTTACTTTGAACAAATCTACATCATCACCATGTTTGGCACATTCTCCAGCAATTTCTTGTTTTAGACAATCTTCAATTCTCATAATTGCCATGTTTGGCACATTTTTCAATAGTTGCTTGCTTTAAACAAGTATCTTACATGCACTGTGATTGCATTTTACAAACTTTTGCATACACCTCATCATCGCCACGTTTGGCCCTTTTACAATTGATTTTCACACATGCATTTGCACGAGACCATTATCTTTCCGACTCATTTTTAGTTCGAGACCCAGAATTAGTGCGAGATCCAACCTTTAGGCTCGTCATAAGACCTAGAACCATCCTTAGGCTCGTCATAAGACCTAGATCCAACCTTTAGGCTCGTCATAAGACCTAGAACCATCCTTAGGCTCGTCATAAGACCTAGAACCATCCTTAGGCTCGTCATAAGACCTAGATCCTTTCTTAGGCTCGTCATAAGACCTAGATCCTTTCTTAGGCTCGTCATAAGACCTAGAACCGTCCTTTAGGCTCGTCATAAGACCTAGTTGCATTCCCTTATGCTCGTAGCAAGACCTAGCATTACCTTTTAGTTTACCCACTCTCATCAAACACATTGCATTCATCTCATTCATATAGGCTCGTCATAAGACCTAGTTGCATTATCCAGGCGTGTCACAAGACCTGGCGACAGAAAGTTGGCGAGGTGATGGCAATAAATCCTCCTTTTGCGATGTCAACTTATTTTTGGGATCAACGAATGGTGGGCAAAGGCAATAAGTCCCCAGGGTTTTTACCAGGAGTTATCTCTGCACACCGGCTTGGGGGGCGATGGCAATAAGTCCACATTGGGTCCAGCCAGGAGCATTGGCACGGGTTTCGGTCCCCAGAAGCATCCGATCATCCGCATCATCAGCATCATCATCATCAGCATCAGCATAATAAGCATCACTAGCATATTAGCATTCCTGCATCTACACATTATTTCATTTTCATCATTTTTAGGTAGTCAACGCCTTAGAATAGCTTGACATCTTTTCATTCGGTTTAGGTAGTCGACGCCTACGAATAGCTCGACATAACTTCATCTTCGCTTATAGGTAGTCAACGCCTTAGAACCGCTTGACATTATTTCATTTTGTTTCTTACTTTTAGGTAGTCAACACCTTAGAATAGCTTGACATCATTTTCATCATCTTCAGGTAGTCAACGCCTTAGAATCGCTTGACATTTACTTCGTCATTTCATTTTTTGGATAGTCAACGCCTTAGAATAGCTTGACATCATTTCACTTTTAGGTAGTCAACGCCTTAGAATTGCTTGACATCTTTTCAATTTCATTCTCACTCATAGGTAGTCAGCACCTTAGAATAGCTCGACACAATCCACATACAGGGTCTTTTAAGATCCCAAAATTTTGGGGTGTCACTCAGGCATCAACTAGTCTTTTCATCTTCATTACAAAGCCTAGTTGACGGGGGGCAATCTGTGATACCCAAAATTTCAACCCCCCCCCCCCCCCCCGGAGTAGTCTCTAAGGCATACGTGTTACAAAGGGCAAAAGGGGTCAAAAAGCACCAAGGCGGGATTTTCCAATGACATTATCGGGATTTTCTATTTTCATATGACTTGTTCATTATCTCCAAACACTTCCAAATATCATAGTCATTATGAAAGGTATTTCATGATTTTCTGATAATATTTATTCTGGAAATTTAGCTTTTAATTCATATTATAAGCTAATTTCTTTAATTAACACATGAAATAACCTCAAAATAGAAATAATAAAAGGTTTTCAAAATTAAAATAAAATTGTCACATGGTTAGCATGACTACATACAGTCATAAACCCGAAATTATTTTATTTGGAACCTTAACCCAAAATTTAAAAGAGAAATTCAATCATTTTTGCAATTTTCTCTCTCCTATGGAAAATACCGAAATCAAAACAAAACGTCATGAAATTTTAACACAAGATAGAGGATGATTATTAGAGACTAATGCCGTTGGAATTTTGTTATGTCGACTTTCCATTAATAAGTTATGAATTATGAGAGATTCCAGATTGTGATATTTTTATCTACTCAGTTATTTATCAAAATAACCCGATTCCAACTCTCAAAAATTCTTAAAAATCATCCTTTATCGTGAGTTAAAATTTCATATTTTTTATCGGCCTGAAACATATTTTAAAAAATCGGATTCCCTTAGAGCACAAAATCAGGGTTTTAGATAAAAATCTTGTTCTATCAACATGACCTTGCTCTTTCTATAAAAGGACCTTCCAAAAACGAACTAGGGCAGAGGAGAACGCTTCCGAAGTCAGAAAACACAGCCACAAACCTGCTCCCCACGTTTTTACACTTCCAAGCCTCAAATCAATACCGAAGCACTGCAGAAATCACCCCGAAATCACCAAAAACTCATCCTCTCTTCTCCCATTGAACTTCCAAACACCAAAAACACACAAAAACACCACAAAAACAGAAGAAACACGTCCTTAACAGCTTAGAGAAGAAGGAGCCAGAAGCTCAATTCGAAGTCAATCCAGAACCGGCATCAACGGAGCACCAAAAGACCCCCGATGTGAAGAGTCTCATTAAACCCGAAGGTAAAACAGGTTGAAATCAAATTTTTCTGACTTTGTTCGACTTTAACTATTCTGTGTTAAATTGTGGAGTCGAATTGACTTTTTACCGCTTCTGAATTAACGTTTGCTTTCGCTTCTGCCCAGTAACTTGTTTGCTAAGTTTCGTGCTTAATTCGAATTCAAAATATAAACTTTGATCACTAACGTGTTTTGAATCTTTCAGGCTACCTACCCATAAATTTTGAGCCAAAAACACCACCGGGAACCACCCAAACGCCGCCGTCCGAGGGCGGTCCGCACCCACAGACGCTCTGTCCGGGGTCCCGGACACCCAGTCCGTATGCCCGGACGCCCCCGGATGGTGGCGAGGTTTTTTTTTTTCAAAAGTTATGGTTTTATAAAACATGTCCGAGCCCACGGACGTCCTGTCCGTGGCCCCGGACTTTTCAAAATCTCATTTCTGTTTAAATTTGACTTTTCTGTGTATTTAGGTTAAATGGGGTCTGTGGGTTCGGACATTAGGTCCGTGCCCACGGACGGAATCAAAATTCGACCTAATTCTTCCTCCGAAACCCTTGTTTAGGTAATTTCATTTTTCACTTTAATTTTCAGTCAAAATATGCTAAAAAACACAAAAACAGAAGCTCGCGCACTTAGGTTAAAACGACTCGTAGTAAGCCGTAAATAAACCAAGTAGAGGAAAAACGACCTAGGAAGGGTAATGAAAGTAATTTGAACCCTAATTAAGTCGAATATCAAGCCCCCGAACCCGAACTCTCCTTTCCTAATTTACCCTAGGTCAAAATTAGGTGGCGACTCATAATAGGTTCCAGTGATCTAGCTTAGGTTTTAATAATTATTGTTTTATGACATAGTTATTAATCTTAGGTTATAAGTGGACCTAAAACCCGGTTAGATCCTAATAAGCCTTAATCAACATAGGGTAGGGTTTAAAATCAAGGCTCACATGTCCAGCACATTCAAAGTCCTTGAATGTGTCGTGCATCTTATGTCCGACAAGCCATCAGGCACGTTCATTTTGTTAGGTTAAATTCAAGTCTTGTAATTCTATTGCGAGATCATATTGGTACTTGGTTGATGTAATCGCGAATCTAGGACAAATCACTGAAATACCATTTAGTTAGGATTTTAGTTAGTTATTTTAAGTTTAAGTTGTTACTTACATTTTCCCCGTTTATTTAGAATTGGTAGTTACCGAGGATTAGGACTAATTTTCTACTAAGTCCCTTGGGTTCGATACTCTTGGTCGTAATCTACTCACACTATATTCTGACCAAGATTTTTGCTACCCGTAGTAGAGTTGTAGGATTCTTTTATTATTTTTATTATTTTTGAACATTCTTTATTTCCAACAAATTTCCTGTTAGCACTCATCACTAAATGCTGTCAACTTTCCAGAATAAGAAGAAGGGAAAAGTAGAAAGTTACTATTACCTTACTTTACATCAAAATCTCCTTTTTTTGCCTTCCTCCCTCCTCTCTCCTCTCATCTCATTCCTTTCTTCCCCAGTGCTTTCTCTCATCCCCTTCTTCTCTAACCCGTAGGGCTCCAGCTCCATGGCTTCTCCAACTTCCCTTGCTTGCCAAATCCATTACAAAGCTCCAAATCACAAATAAAATACATATTATTGCTAGTGGAGTCAAGACCTTGCAAGTGCTCTTTTCAAAACCTCCAAAGCTGAAGTTTGACTCCAATGAAGGAGCTCCATTTGAAGAGGAAAATTCATATTCTGGAGCTAGACAACACTCTCCTTGGTTTAAGGTAAGAAAAGTTCCAAAAAACACAAGTTTCTCTTCATTTCTATTCATGGCCGAATTTGGCTTCTTAAGTGCTTCATTCCTCTCCTTGTTTTCGCATTAAGTCAATCGTCAAGAGCTTAATTGAAGCCTTGCTTTGATTCATTACCAAACTCCATTCCAAGATTCCTAAGGTAATCATCCAATTTAGAGCATTAAGCACTCTCTTAATATTTAAGAGTTGTTTTAATAGGTCTAAGGGTTTTACCTAGCACTCATTATCTTAATTTGAACCTTGGTTGGAAGTTTAGCAAATGGTCAAACTCCCTTGACCGATTTCAATCAAAAGAATCAAGGAAAGAATAGAGAAAAGAGCTTAGAAATCTTAAGGTAAATGTAACACCCCAACTCTAAATCCCGTAATTAAATTCTAATGACCTCCAACATAATCAACAAACCGCAGCGGCAATAGCTTAAACAGATTCTGTGTTACCGCCGCCAGCCACCCACGTGACTGACAAGGCCTTTCCTCCCAACATGTTACGGTCCGAATGACTGAAAATATATTACAATCTCCTTAAAATACATACCGAGTTACTAAGTCTGAATTAATACAACACATGTCTAAATACATCTTATACCAAAATCAAAATGAATCCCAAGTCCTAAGTGTACCCCGCCCACTCTCGGTCGGGTCTAATCTCCTTCGCGTACCTGTGAATGGTTGGCCATGAAATGGCTCAGCAAAACAAATTACTGGTATGGAATCGTGTAGCCCACGTGCTACCGGGCTACACTTAACTAATTGGTCAGATGAACATGCGATTCATTTATTAACAGTCATGCATACATAGTGAAATACTATAAACATACAACATGCCATCATATAATCATCCAATATACTAACAAGTGATCCTACTTAATGGGATCAAATCATCACAACAGGGTTAGGTTCCTTCTAACTGTTACCTTAACATAGGTTTGAATCCTCCAGTCCACTCATAACCTTTCTCTTCTCAATTAATGCAACCTCTCATTGGAATTGTTTATGTTCAAGTAATTTTGTCTTATGATCCTCACAACGGGATTGTACAAACACCTCATAATATTCTCAAGACGGCTTGAATTTTGAGACTGCTTACAGTTTTAACTTAAGGCAGGTGGCCCGTATCAAGTGAACGCTATGCATCACAAACCAATAATCTGTGCCGATAGTGGCATATATACATATTTATACATACATATAACTCACCCCTGTCATTGATCATGTGCCAAAGACGGGGAGCCAATCGCTTGGCTCCGGGGCAGCGCAGTCCGTAGACGCACTCCAACGAGGTTGGTTCTGTTGTAGATACCACCCTCTCAATCCAATAAACACGCGTGCCCGGTCTACCCGGATCCTCTCGTCCCCCCAATAGTTAGCGTTAGTCAAATTCTCATAATCCCTTCCTTCGTTACTTCGGGACATCGCTTTGATGTCGTTAACAATTAATAAGGAAGTTATAAATTTATGTCACACTCATATATATATCCTCTCAATTTTTGTTACCATCTATATACATATTCTAGTATATGACTTTTTTTTCTTATAGCACTTCTCTTAATTTTGTTACCAACTATATACATATATATAGATATATATATTAGTATATATTTATATTAGTATATATATATATGTATTCGGTTTAGTGAAACTACATGTGTATAAGTATAATTTAACATTAACTGAAATTTGGCACATTTGTCATTTTTCAACAAGGGAATTTGCATATACATACTTTCTTCGACTGTAACATTACGATGACATGAATAAGCGGACAATTGAGTTTGTTGGTAAAACTACATATATATATATATATATATATATATTATTTACCCTTGTATATAAAATTTTATATCCGATTAATCCTAACATTAATACCTTTACAAATTAATATCGGCTTTTCTACGACGAAATCCTTAATCATTTTAATCCATCACATAATCAATTTACTAAAAAAATTTTTGAAATAAATGATGAATATATAAGTGGTAAACAGTTTCAAGAAAGTTAGAAACATAGATGGCCTATGTATGTGAGAACTAATGAGACCATCACAGCTAAGAGGAGACTGGTTTTACAAAAGCCTCATAAGCACTAAAATAACAACAGTGATACAGTGACCGGTTAAACCCAAGACCAAAAGCCAAATTACAAATGCAGGGATACAACAAATGGGTTCCAACATACACAAAAACCCTAAGAGCAAAGGACTATATCCAGCCAATCCAAATCAGTACTAGTAGCATTCATCTTCTACCATATGATAGCTTTCATGGCGACCTTGATGTCTGAGATTATGAGAGTGGGATCTCTTGCTTGGTTGGCCATGGCTCGTTTGCATCTCTCTATCCAGAGGTGATAGACAACGTTGGCGACAGCTGCTCTCTTCACTAAGTCAATTGGTCACCGTCTCCTGCAATATCGACTGATCCAGGCTGAGCAGCTACGGAGGCTATTCCTGTTTGTGGGGATACCCAACCAATCACAAGTGCTCTACCAAACTCTGCTCGAGTACCTGCAATGAAAGAAAAGATGGTCGCTCGTCTCTTGAGCACGCTCACAGAGCCAGCACCTGTTAGCAATACAAATGCCCCAAGACTGGAGCTTATCACAGGTTTTAAGCCTACCTTTTAGAGACACCCATAAGATAAATTTATCCTTGGGGACAAACCATGTGTTCCAGCAGACATTGAACCAGGGGAACGGCCGGGTAGGGACGGAGACATCATTATACAATAAGCTAACCTTAGGGCGGCTAGGATAGGATTGGAATAGGGAAACGACGTCATCTGTAGAGCCACATTGCTCAATCCACCAGTTCCGTGCATGAAGGATAGCTTTCCAGATCCAAGGATCATTCCCTTTAGCCTTAGTCGTCCAAATGGTAAGATTGTGAAGGAAGAGCTGATGGATCCACTGGATCCAAAGGCGCTCAGGATCGTGGGCTATGGCTGAGATAGTCTTGAGCATGAAGCACATGTTCCATTTATGGATGTCCTTGAGCCCTAGACCCCCATTTCTCTTAGTGTTTGTGGTGGAGCTCCAAGCCACTGGAGGAGCGGAGGTGCTATCTGCCCCTCCTGACCAAAGGAACGATCGAAAGCACTTATTGACTCTTTTAATAACAGATTTAGGGATTGTAATACAGGAGACCCAGAAGCCAACAATACCAAAAAGAGTACTTTGAATGAGAGCGAGCCTGCCCGCAAAGGAGAGGGATTTACTGCTCCAAGATGTGATAGCTTTACGGATGCTATCCATTAAAGGGTTGAAGTCAGCAGCTTTATGCTTCCTGGCAGTGATAGGGATGCCCAGATAACGAAAGGGGAATGACCCCTTATTAAATCCTGTAAGTTGGATAAGAGAGTCAGTAAGCGCGGGGGTAACCCCACCTAGGAAGAGATCCGATTTGGAAGGGTTGAGTATTAGCCCAGTGGCATCCAAGAACAGATTAATTTTGTCCAGCATCAGAGTGATGGAGCATTGATCACCTCTACAAAACAGGAGGGCATCATCCGCAAAGAAAAGATGGGAGATGCGAAGAGATTTGCATGATGGGTGGTAATGGAAGCCTGAAGTACTCTCAAGTTGGTCCAGCGGGCGTGAGAGCATGTCCATAACCAGAGAGAAAAGGTAGGGAGAAAGGGGGTCCCCTTGCCGCAAGCCTCGCTTCCCTTTGAAGGAAGCAGAGGGGGAGCCATTGATGTTTATTGAGAAGGAGGTGGTGGTGACACATTGCATAATCCAGTTCCTAAATTCCGGTGAGAAGTTTAGGAAGGAGAGGGTGTCCTGGAGGAAAGCCCAGTCAACAGTGTCGAAAGCCTTTCTAATGTCCATCTTCATAGTGCAACGCGGGGAAATATGAGCTCTTTGATAGTTTTTCATGAGGCAGGAGCAGAGTTGTATATTGTCTGAGATGAGGCGGCCCTTGATGAAAGCCCCTTGGTTAGCACTCACAAGGGAGGGGAGAACATTCTTAAGTCTCTCTGCAAGGATTTTGCTGATGATTTTATAAAGGGTGTTACAGCAGGAGATAGGTCTGTAGTCTCCTAGGGAAGAGGCATTGTCCGACTTTGGGATGAGCGTGATAAGGGTGGCATTAATCTCTTTGAGAAGCCTGCCACTATGGAAGAAACTTTTTATTGCAGAACAGATGTCATCACCAATAAGGGGCCAGGCGGCCTTAAAGAATTTGGTAGAGTAACCATCCGGACCTAGGGCTTTATCATCTCCAATGGAAAAGAGTGCTGACTTAATAGCGATGTTCTCTATCGGCCTGGTTAGTGATGCCCAAGATGACTGGTCAAGCAGTCTACAGTTGTCCAGGCTAAGATCCGTGAGGGAACGACAGGGGGGAGCTCTAGTCCCAAGAGATAGCTGGAAATGGTTAACTAGACAATTCTCAATGTCCGGAGGAGTATTGAGCACTTCCCCCTGATCATTTGTGATGGACGCTATGGAATTTTTATTCCCTCTCGCTTTTATGGCTCTATGATAGAAGGAAGAGTTAGAATCTGCTAGCTTAAGCCAGCGGGTTTTCGAGAGCTGGCGGAGGAACAGAAGCTCATGAGAGTCCCTAGAAAGGAGCTTATTCCTTAGAGATTTCTCTTGGGAGATTAGGGTTGGGTTCTATGGATCGAGGTCCAGGGTTTTTTGAACGTCTGCGAGGTCATTTATGATGCTTTGACCTCTATCCCCAATGGAGGCATACTCTTTTTTATGTAGTTGGATGAGTCCGAATCTTAAATGACGGAGCCTCTGAACGATAGTGTGCATACGGCTCCCCTTACTAGGGATGTCCCACGTGTCCTTTACTAGTTGAAGGAAGGAGGGGTCCTTGGTCCACAAATTCAGAAACTTAAATGTTCTCCTTCGGGGGGTGGGGGTGGAATGGTAATGGTCATCGGGCTATGGTCCGAGACCAAGGGAGGGAGAAAAGTGGCAAAGCTCGTTGGGAACCTCATAATCCACTCCTCGTTAACAAGAACTCGGTCGATCTTCCCCAGGACACGTCTGTGATCGTATTGGTTATTCCACCAAGTGAGAAATCTCCCATAGAACTGTAGGTCCTGTAATTCAGCTCTGGAGACACAATCAGCAAAGTCGCGGTAGTCAGTCAGCTGGGGGCTCCGCGCGCTGATCCTATCTTGAGCATAGAGAATATTGTTAAAGTCCCCAGCCACAACCCACGGCCCTGTGATGGTGTGGGAGAGACTGATGATATCCTCCCAAAGGGGGGCTCTAAGGCTGGGGTTGTTCCTACCGTAGACAATCGAGATGGTAAAATCAAAGCTACCGCTGATAGAAGCCTTACAAGAAAGAATTTGATCTGAGCAATGGAAGGAGGTGAGGGTAAAGATGGAGGGGTTGTAGAGGATCCAGATGCGCCCATTTAGGTGTGCCCCATAGTTGTGGACATAGCTCCAAGTTGGGAAGAAGAGAGCTAGGATATCTTGGTGATTTTGAAAAAAAACGCGTGTTTCAAGGAGGCTAAATAAGCAAAGGTTGTTATTAGCCACAAATTTTTGGATCTCAAGGAGCTTGGGTTGATTGTTGCAACCCCTAACATTCCATACTGCCAGATTCATAGAGAGGGGTTAGAGGAGGGGGCGAGAAGGGCATTGCCCTTATCCAAGATAGCAAACGAATTGGTAAGTTGGAGGGAAAGGTCCTCCGGGCTAAACTGCAGGATCTTATCAGGGCCGCTCCTTCCATTAGTGGGGACCTCCTGCCAAGGTTCTTCAACATTGGGATTCAGCACAAGCTGAAGAGAGGGGGACATCATTAACAAAGGATTAATGGGGGAGGGGAAGGAGACCGATCCACCTACTCCAGGGTCAATAGAACCAGGGACGGGGTTGGGAGACTGGGCACTGGCCTGTTGAGCTGTCGAACTCAGAGAAGGTTGATTCAGAGAAGGTTAAGGAATAGGAATCTTAGCAACGGCGATGTGGGAAGCCTCACTCTCAGTAGGGGTCGGCTGGGCTGCCGCACTCTCAGAAGGGGTCGGCTGGTGTGAGGGGACTAACGTGTTAGGCGTCAGTGCTCGAGAGGGGGAGCCAAACCTAGAGGGGCATTCCCTCGGGGCAATACCTGTAGGTGAATGAGATGACCAGTGGGTGAACGGTTTAGACTCTTGAGAACGTTTAGGGCGGAATGATCCAGGGCGGGCAATACTCGGACAACGAGCAGACGAGTGCCCAAGGAGGCTACAAGATGAGCAAGTGATTGGCTCCCATTCATAAACAACATGCTGAACCAATGAGCCATTGGGGGCACGAATCTCGATATCTCTAACAAGATCAAGGTTGAAGTCCACTTCGACGAGGACTCTAGCATATGAAATCCTAGTTTTAGAGGCTGTAGGCTGATCAGTGTGAAGAGGTCTGAGGCTAAACTGTGACCAAAGGCTAGTGTGTAGACCTGGGAGCTGGATCCAAACGGGTATGCGTTTGAGATCTTTCGGATTAAAGGAAAAGTCTGGGGCCCAATTTTTAAGAACCAGAGGGGACGAGTATAGCAGCCAGGGGCCCTTATCAAGATCTTGTTGCAGGTCCTTCTCTTTATCAAACCGAAATAAGAACCATCCCTCATCATGCAAAAGAATTTGGGGGGTAGCTATGAAGTTCCAGGCTCTTTTTACAAATTCTTTGACCATATTGTAGCCAATTTTTTTCCCCAGAGGTGTCCTACTAACGCATTCTTCCAATAGTCTATTTCAGGCATTAAATCATTCTCTTCAATAGAAACAAATGGGCTGTCATGGTCTATATTGTCATTACTGTCTGATCGCAGAGTCATGCCAAAGTTCGACTTTTGTTTTGCAAGGAGCATATCAAGAAAGGAGGGGTTAGATTTAGTACCTGTTGAGCTAGGATTTCTCCCTTTTCCCGGGACGCTAGGTCTGGAGGATCTTTTAGCGATTGGAACGCGATCACCAACTTTGCCTTCTACGGGTTGCACCCTGGGGCCTGGGCCCCTGGAAAGAGGAGGGAACGCCTTGTCCGCAGCAACCGGAGAGTGAGGGCTTGGCCTATTGAGATAGTCTTGCAGAGCCAAGTCAGGAGGGTGCCCCGAGAGATCCACGAACAGGTCTAAGGCCGGGGCCCCAGAAGGACACTCATTCGGGATAAATTGTACATTCCCATTACTATGAAATTTGATCTGTGGGCCATTGATTGGGGGACCCGACTCCTGGACACCACCACTGCTAACAGCATCAATGCCACTTCGATTATTCAAAGGTTGTGAAGCATTATTCACATAGTCAGCCAATTTGCTACCACGAGATTCATCCACAGGCTGCTCTGAGATATGCAAGCCTGCTTCATCCATTCGTAGATTCGGATTGTCAAGGGCACCCACAACAGATATGGTGTGCGGATCAGTTCCAGAATCAGAGGGAGTCTCATGTTCAGCACCCACAACAGATCCAAAAACATTGGAGTCAGATACAGCAACTTCTGAGAGGCGAGCAGCTACAGGGGGTGGGAGTAAGATGCCAGCCGGACCATGGTTGACCACTGGGCTGACCAAACCGTGAATATCTTCCTCAGAGGGCACCGCAGAGGGGGAAAAACTCGCGCCAGCACAAGCGCCCTCATCTGCGCCAGTTGTGGAGCCACCAAGAGGGGTGTCGCCTTTAGAGACCCCAGGGTCAAGAGTCACCGGCGAAGGAGCAGGCGAGCCAGGCAACAGAGGCGCCGACAATTCCAACGGGGCTGAATTAGCACCAGCAGCAGGAGGAGCACTCAACCCAGGGTCCAGAGGCGCAGGCAAGACCGGTGCGGGAGAGGGAGGCGGGGAGACCATCGGGTGGTGCGGGTGCAGGGCCTCTTGCGACCCATCCTGACCGGGAGACAGAGGGAGGGGACCGAGGTGGGAAGCACAAGCCCACGAGAGCCTAGCCACCAGGCGGGGGCCTGGCGGCGCGGCGGGATCTTCTTCGGCGGCTCAGGTGGGAGGGCGGCGGTGCATCACCGGAAGACGGAGACGACACACAGGGATGAAGGAGGAAGGCGAACCAGAGCAAAGGGGAGGGAGGAATCGCCGCGCGTGGGCGCGTTCTATTCCTAACTGGCAGAAACTACACAATTTTTTACTAAAAAGTTATCAATCTCATTTACAACTTACCAATTTACCCGATATTTCTTAATTGCTAAAATCCACTAAATAAACTTATTAACTTAGTTCAGTACTGTTAAAACCACAACTCATCCACTTATTAACCCTCTATTCACCACTCTTATTGTTTAATATTGATAACCCAAAACAAACTGCTATAATCCCCTATTAAATCCAACCCAGCCAATTTAGATTTGATCTAGATTTACGTTGTAAAACCAACTTACTTATTTTCCAAAATCTCTTTATACCCAACCGATTTCAGTTTCCACAAACTCTCGCATTAACCTCAAACCTTAGAATTTACAAGTTATTTGCTAAGCTAATTCATTCACCACTGATAAAATAGATAAATAAATCAGGATTTGTTTGTTGATTAATCTCTTAATCTCACCTTCAATCAAAACTCAGAACCGCTAATATATAATAAATTAACCAAAATGATATTAAAGCCCTCCAGTCACTCAATAATTATAAATATGACATTTTTTTTAATACCGAAGTTTCTTTGTTACTAGCAACTGCCCCCCAACAACATTTATCACCAATAACCACAAGGTAGTAAATTTGTTTACCCATTTTGACTTCCCAACAACAATAGCAAAATAAAAAGATTAGGATCTTCTAACCCACAGCTTTACTAGTGGAAACAAAAAAAATGTAATGGTTAGCTTCACGCTTAAGACAAAAGGATAGCTTGATTTCCTAATTCTGAATTGCCACTCGATATTAGCAGAGCCTAATAAAAACCATATACATAAGAATATACGCATCAATAGAATTTTTTTTTTTTTACCAACCTATGAAAACAAAAGAAATCCAGACCAAACCTGTTAAACAGCCGCTTAAGATTTCTTAATAATCCTTTGATACCCATAATTTCAGCAATCAATAAATTAAAAACCACCTCCTCTACACATAAATTCAATCCTGTTAATCTCACCTCATCGGTCAAACAATAACCACCGTTTTTTTTGGGGTTTTGACAAATAGTACTTTAGTTAACTATCCAACCCATTAACAATACCCTCTTTTCCTTACACTTAATTTATTTAACTTTCCAATTTATCAATTAATTTCTACTAAACCATTATTTTTGTATTTAGTATTGATTACGTAAAACAATAACCAAGATCCACTAATCACTTATTCACCCATCAGAGGTCCTAAAATCCATATTAATCTCATTTTACCCTCACCCTAAATTAAGTTTTAGTTAAACTCACCAGATCCACAATAATACAGACACAGGTCTGTTTCCATTTATTCCCTTAATTATCAAATCCACTAATTACCCAAGTTTCTTCCCTAAATAACGTTACGGTAGTTACTAGCAAACAAAATATATATAGTTGCCAATAGTTTTACCTCCACCATTGTATTGCTACGCAAACAATGACCAGCTTAGTTTCAGCATAGCAATCACCAAAATCGTTCTTTGTTTTGAACCAAATGATGCATTTTACCTGCTGTGCAATAGCATCTCGGGCAGCAGCAAAGGCAGGGGAAACTTTAGCATTTATTCAAAAGATTAGACTGTTTATACTCAAGTCTGTCTTTAATTATTTTTTTTATTCTGCAATAGCAAGGTGCTGCCGCTATATGCTTAACTTTTGATTCACCAGACGTGATAGAATAAGCAACCACTTATGTTTCCATAATCACCAGATAAAGCAAGATAAGTTTGGGTATATTACCAGTTCTGGAATAGAACGTCTCCTGCCCCTGCTTCAATCTGGCATGCAAGTGCAGCAGCTTGCTGTTCCAGCAATTCATCACACCAGAGGAAACTCAAGAAGAAAATCGAAGAGAGTGCAGGCAGGTGAGTAATCTGTTGTGCGAGATGCAACCATCCGGTGATTTATTTTTTTCTGCGTACATGCACAAAACGGAATGGAAGCAGGCACACATATGTTCCTTGTCCACCAGCTGATTTTGTTGTTCAGGAGAGGAGTGAATGAAGTAGGTAATACATATGTTCCTTTTTCACCAGTGAACACCGACACTAGAAGAGAATGGTGAGGTGGGAAATATGCGAGCGTTTCCAGTCTGATTGCACGACATGAAAAGGATGATGTTGAAGCATGTATGTTCCTTGTTGCTGTTTTGGGTTGCAAATGTAGCAGTAGTGCAAGGATGGATACAGAATGAAAAAGTCATCAGCAAAATTGTAAAAGAAGAGAATGAAAACACAACAGATTCCGGTGATTTCCCTCCTTACATGTGCAAACACAAGAAGGAAATGAAGACTGGTACAGCTCGCTAGTTAGGTATTCAATTCTCTGAGAGTGGAGAGAATGAGCAAGTAAAGTGAGGAGAATGAAAATGGGGCGGCAGGGCATGTATTTGCCAACCAAATTGAAAGAAAAGGGAATAAGTGAGGCGGTGGCTTTTTTTATTATTATTATTGTTGATATTAAGTTGCTAATTTAGTAATCACTGAGGATATTAGGATTTTGGTAAGAAAATGTGGTGGGCTGCTGCTCTTATTGATAATAATCTTAGCTAAGTTGTTAGGAGTTTTGAATCTAATATATGGATTGCCTACATAATCCGATGAGTTTAATTAGTCCATACTTTACTCTTTTAGATTCTAACTTCATGTAACCTCATGTGTTACATGTTACATCTATTTAATAATATCCTTGTTATTATTTTATTTACCTCCTTGTACTATCACTACAAACTAAGTGATCTTTACTAACATACATCTTTACCAACACTTGTTATAATGTTACTATTAATTTTATTTAACAACATATAAAATAGTGTTAGTAAAAATTCAAGAGTTATTCCAACAAATACACATATATATAAGTATAACATATAACTATACTGATACTAATAATTATTTGTTAATATATCTCTTACATTTGGATTATTTGTAATTCATGTCTTGGAAATAAGATGGATGTTCCATATGGGTTGCTACTTTTAGTAGCAAATCCATCAATTTTTTTTTTTATTTTGTGTTTTGTCTTTGGTAACACATTTTGTATATGTTAGTATAGATGATCTTCACTTACAATAAAATTTGTTACTAAATCTCTTACAAACACATTATATAAGTGTTGGTATAGACTAAAGGATGTACACATTGTCTTTAGCAACATACAATTATTTGTTAGTATATGACCATAAGTTTTACTAACACATAATAAAGTAATACTAAAACCTTATAGCGACACCATCTATACTAACATAAAAATTATATGATGGAATAAGTCTTAGAGTTTTTACCGACACATAATTCATTTTTACTAACACTTAGTGTGTGTTAGTAAAACTGAGTTTGTTTGTAGTATACATTATACATTATGTACCTTATAATACCATGGTTGCTATTTAATTTCTCTCTTTCCACATCCATAATGATTTCCTTATGTTTAAAGTTTAATAAACCTTTTTAAACCTTCCAAGTTTTTATTACCGCACGGGATTAGGGACGGTCTTTCCTATTTTAGAAAATCAATATCGTATTGTTCCTTTTACTTCTTAAAGGATATTTAACCCTTTCATTTAATTAATTTATTATTAATAGGATAATAAATATTTGAAATATTTCAATTTCTCCTTATAATTATTCCCACTTAGTCCAATACTTTGTGTAAGGTTTAATAACCTTTTGGACTATATATAAATAAATATATTTAGGGGTTATATCATTCCTTGATGACTTAGGGCTCATTAGCCTATATATATATTTACTTAACCCTTCGATTAATTATATAATATATAGGGGTATTTCAGATTTTAAACTTATTTGGACTTTATATATTTATCCAAGTATATATATTAAGAGGTTATATATTTCCTTAATGAATTTAAGGTTTATTAGTCTTTATGATTTAATGACTAACCTTTGATTTAACCCCTCTATTTAATTAATTCCTGATTAATTAATGTAATTAAGGTTTGGGGTATTTCAGTAAATTATCTACCTTAATGTAGTTTAATACCTGAAGGAATTGTGTCTATGTTGATACAAAATGTAGCCTAGAGCTTACACTATAAACATGGGTTATATTAACCTAGGAAATGATGTAAACAAGCATGTGAACTTGTGAGTAAGGAGCTAATGACTTATGAGTTAGAAAAACAATCATAAGTGAAGTATAAGGGCTTTTATGTATTGTCATGCGATTATTGTTCTATGCAAGTGGCTATGTGAAATCCAGTGTTTAAATTATGTCATTTAAGGGCCTAAGAGCCATGTCATTTAAGAGCCTTAGTGCTATGCAATTTAAGATTATTGCGCCATATTGTATTGATTTTGGATGTCTTGAATTAGGTGAGAAATACAATGAGATAAGGATTTTGATTAGCTTGGGTTGAGTAGAAAAGACTATGCATTTGGGTATAACAAAATAGTAGAGGAGCTATGGAAAAATTGGTGTAGAAACCAAGTGTTTTAAGTGTTAGGTGAATTAATGTGACCTAGGACTTACTAGGAGAGATTTAAGGTTAGTTGAGTAGAAATGGGTTAACCAAAGGTGTTGTTGGGAGTTAGAATGACCTAGAGTTTATTAGGAAGAATTTCAAGTTAAAATGGGTGAATTAAACACACCAAAATTATGGTATGAGAGGTGTATTGAGTTGTGTAAAAATCTGTAGGAAAAATGATGTAAGGGTGTCTTAGATTGCTTGGAGATGGTTTAGGTATGTGCAAGCTTGAAAAGGATGAGTAGAAAATGTAAAGGAAAGGAAATGGTGCAAGGAGATGCAATGAGACTAAGTCTAGTGTAACTAGGTTGGTAAATAATGAGTTATGAAGTTAGAGTTGAAGAAATGAAGCTAGCACACTCTAGGAAGAGTTGTGAAGAGAGTTGGCAAGTGCTACCACTTGAGATGAGGTTAGGATTGAGTTACAAGGTAATAATGTAAGAATGTTTGAGGTTGTAAGTGTAAACAAGTTACCATAATTGGGAAAATGTGTTTAGGAGTTGTAACCTTATGATGAGGAGGTTTAAGGTGTTATAACATGTAAGGATACATGTGGGAAGATTTAAAAAGAAATGGGCAAAGAAACAAGTTTAGAATGAGAGTTAAAACTGTAAAATGTTACAGATTAATGTATGGTCCGGGACTTGGCCCTAGGATAAAGTTCCGGACCATACAAGAAAAATTGCTGAAAATCCATGTTTAGGTTGGTCTGGGACCAAGGTCTTGTAATAAGTCCCGGACCAGCACTTAAATCTTGCCGAAAATTAGTTTATACATTGGTCCGGGACCTTGTACCTGTATAAAGTCCTGGACCACAGTGAAAAACACCTGAAGATTACTGAAATGGCTTGGTCCGGGACTATAGAGCCAGACCAAGACCCGGACCTCATGAAAAATTGAGCTGTGAGTGTGTAAATGAATTAGAAAGAGGGGGATTGAATGGTATGGGTATTAGATGATTTTTAGGACTTTTTTGGTGACATATAATGGTCATTAGGGGTGCGAACAAGTGTGAGAAATAATAAGAAGTAAACAACTTATGTAATTAAGTTTGAAACTACAATAACTTAGTAGTTATTAGTCGGGAATCATTAGTGATGAAATGAGAAAGGTTAATTAAAAGAAATTAACCACCCGGTTCGATGAATGTTATAGGGTTTGAGTAATTGGACTCCAGAGGAGAGTAGACAGTCGATGACAACGGTGAACCGTATGGTTTTCTTGCAACTTGTTTGCTACCGGCTTACATCGGCTTGTGTGTTATTTGTTTTTATGGATGTTTACCACCTTGTAAGATAAAGCATGTAATGAGTTTACAGTATTTGATTTATGTGGTGTGTTTTGTTTTTCGATACCGTTTAACCTCGAGAATGTGCTAACCCTGTTAGCTAACCAACTCTAGGATCACATAAGAGATCGGTATTCGAAATTAACGTTCCAACACTCGGGAACGCTCTAACTACGGATATCCATGTGTAGTTGTGCACTGTTGTGTGTGAATGTTCTTACCTCTCTTGTGTGCCTAACTGGACTTGAACAACTACAATGTGACATGATATGATAAGCTTCCATGAATGGAGCTTCTAACCAGTGTTTAACCTGGGGGGTGAGAAATCTGGGTGTCCGGTCGCGCCCGTATGTACGGAAGTTGATATCGGGATTAGATTCAACTTTCTCCATGTATGGTTGTTTTCCTTCTTGGAATTCAATCTCCAGCGAGCTTTCTAAATGGCTTTCCTGCCTTGACTTGTGTTCGGGGTTAGGGGAAATTATGTATGGTGTGCTTCAATCCACTATATCCAACACATCTTGAGTCAGTTATTCATTCGATAAACAGAACAGTAACATGTTATGTAATGAGCTAATCATGAGAATGATATCATTCTCTAGGTTCTATAAAATTGGCTAACTTTTACTTCGGTTCGATTCCTCACGTGACTCGTTCCTGAGTTATG
Organism: Limonium bicolor; assembly: GCA_023374045.1. Classification (NCBI taxonomy): domain Eukaryota; kingdom Viridiplantae; phylum Streptophyta; class Magnoliopsida; order Caryophyllales; family Plumbaginaceae; genus Limonium; species Limonium bicolor. Next base: position 70,195,133 of record CM041778.1, on the reverse strand, counting down.
TTGTATGTATGTTGTTATGTGATGAATGTTGTTATATTCATGTATGATGATTATTGAAATCAACCCCATGTATATTATGAGAATTAGTTGCGTGTATCCCGGTCACCGGCGGGCTGCACGTTAATTATACTAGCGAAGGTGCTGAGCCCTTGGGGCATCCATATTATTTTTCAGGTAAACGGCACAAGACGACCCGACCCGAGAGTAGGAGCGGGTAGAAGTACTTTGGGCTGTTTAGATTTTGATACATGAGTTGTGCTTGTACTCTCATTTTGTAGATGGTAGAAGTTATAGTAAGTTGTATTAGGTTATAAGTTACCTTGTATTCAATATATTTATTTAATTAAGGTTTTTACACACTTATGTTTGGTATATTCGGGTCCATCAGACCGTAGCTAGATCTTGGAGAATTTAGTATGTCAAGTTAGTCACGTGGGTAACTAACGGCGATAACATCAACTTTGTAGAAATTTCCGCTGCATTATTAATATAAGTGCTTGGAGGTTATACGATAATCCCAGTTTTAGGAGTTGGGGGTGTTACAGGGAAAGAGAATGTCATTACCTAAAACCCTCTATCTTGATTCTCCACCCCTTATTAGGGAATAGGATTCCCTTTCCCTAATACATGTTAACCGACGACATATGACCACTTACCAATAACTAATGACCATTGACTGGTGAATGTTGACCGGTAATTAATGACCGTTAATCGGTAGTGGGAAACCATTGACCGACAGCTGTTGATCGGTTATTTACTTCATTTCCCCCAACTCCAACAAACTGAGAAAATTCAAGGGAATTCTTTTTCATTCCTCTCCATTCCCTTTCCTAATTTAGTTTCACCAATTTGATTGTTTGATCATATTACGGTTTTGTTAAATTTAACATAATTCTTCACTAGTTCTGATTCGTTTACGATAAGTTATCTTGCCTCGGACTTAACCAATTGCAGCCTTTGATTTGACTTGGCTCCGGTTTGACCATCCTAATCCGGTTTGACCGTGTTGACGGACTTAAAACCCTACCTAAATTTTGATTGCGTTGACTGACCCTCGTTGACCAAGTTTGAGCCCAATTTGGTTGGCAATTTCTTACCTACAGCTCAATGTAGCTAGATAGCTACATCCAGAAAGAAGTGTGCCTGACGGAGAAGGGACGCGCGTATGCTATTTGTAACAGTTTTTTTTATTTTTTTCTTTTTCTTATTTAATCATAAAAACTTTAAATTGTTATAACTTTTAACATATAAGTCCAAAATGAAAAAAAATTATATCATTGTTTATCTAAATTCGAGCTCTTCAAAATAAGACCAGTCATGAATATGTTTTGACAACTTTTAAAAAAAATTATTTTTACATGTATACTATGATATTTTAATGTGAGGATATATGTACATATTTTAATGTGAGAATGTACATGTTTTAATGTGACGATGTACATGTTTAAACGTGAGAATGTACATGTTTAAATGTGAGAAATGTACATGTTTAAATGTGAGAATGTACATGTTCTTGAATGAACATCTGTACATATTTGTATGGTCATATGTACATGTTTGTATGACCGTCTGTACAAGTGTTCTTCCTTATATGTACAGGTTTTAATTTAAGGATGTACATATTTAATGATTCGTACAGGTTTATATGACTACTATATGTTTTTAATGCAAGAATGTACATGTCTTCATGTGAGGATGTACATGTTTTAATGAACATATGTACAGGTTTGTATGACCATCTGTACAAGTTTTCTTTTACGTTCTATGCTCCATATATGTAAAAATATTGTTTTTCAAAGTTGTCAAAATATATCCATGACTGATCTTATTTTGTAGACCTTGAATTTAGGTAAACAATGATATAATTTTTTTCATTTTAGACTTATATATTAAAAGTTACAATAATTTAAAGTGTTATGATAAAAATTAAAAAAAAAATTAAAAACAAAAACAAAAACGAAAGTAAAGTAAAGAATGGCGCAGGAGGTGCTAAAAAAAAAAAAGTCGCGAGTGCCGTCGCGCGTATGGAAGGGAAAAAAAATAAAAAAAAAAGAAGTAAACTGCCGCTGCTCTTCTCATCTGTATGTAGGCTGTAGCTATGTCTAGCTACAGTAACATGTAGCCAAGACCCACTGATTTGGTTTGATTAAATGTTCCACCCAACTTAATTTTGATTAAGCGACTAGAAGCCCAATTCCAGTTTCAGTCTAATTAAATCTTGACCAACCTTAATTAATTTTGATTTTGTTGACCATATTCCAAATTCCCAAATCAACTCGCCCCAACCCTAATTAATTTTTGAGATTTTATGATTCGTCCCTTAAAATTTTCCACTACTATGGTGGAATTTACTAATTCACACCTAACTTTTCAAAAATATTGTTCCACCCATACATATTTTTCCAGAAATACTATTTCACCCCTAACTCTTTTCAAATTTACCTTTTCACCCCAAATTTTCCAAATATACACTTCTGCCCCAAAACATTCTTAGATTTACACTTTAGCCCAAATTTCCTCAATTTACAGTTCCACCCCACAATTCTCTCAAATTTACGTTGTCACCTCAATCTTCCCAATTTACGATTTTTACCAAATTTTCTTCAGAATTACTAGCACCCCAATTAATTCCAAAAACCTGGATTTCCTAGAAACACAAATTTATCAAAAACCCTAATTTTATCATTTTGCCCCAAATCAATTTAACCTTAATTTCGAAACCCTAGTTTTTTATTTCAGAACCCTAATTTCTCAATAAAAATTCTTACTCGGTTTTCCTACAATTTTCGGTTTCAACGTAACAATTCCTCTTCTAAATATTTCGAAACGCTAATTCGATTTTAGGGTTTCCAATTCGCACACATAAACACCTCACATAAAAAGAAAATCCAATAAGTTCGAATTTGCCAGAAACTCTAAACCATAGTTGAATGCCCAAATACAAATTTTTACATATCCACACCAGGTTTTTAATAGTTAACGGTTTATAGCCAAAAGTTTACACAAACGTACAAAATAACATAAATTTTGAACTAACCCTAGTTTATTTTTTTCTTTTCATTTTCAGTTTCAGTTTTGTACCTAGTTCTTCGGTGCGCGAAACGCTGCCTTAGCTCTTGACTCCCTCCTCGGTTCCACCCTCAACTGGATCGGGGCTTTGAAGTCATTTTCTTTTCCAAAACTTTGTGTAGGAAAAAAGAAAGGAAAAAGGTGAGTTCAGGTTATTTGATTGAGGAAATAACCTGGAATTTACGAGTAGCTCTTACCTTTTCGGGCTTAATCTGGAACAGAGGAAGGAAATCGAACCAAAAATGAAGAAAAGGAGACCGAGAGGGATGGAGACAGAGCCAGAAGAAGAGATGAGGTGCCTCCTTATAGACGTTTCCTTAATTTGCAAGGGATCGGAAAACTTACAAGATAAGGGCATCCCACAATGATTATGAGTTTCTTAATATATTCTATGTTACATATCATCAAAAAATATTATTTTAATTGTGTAAGCAACTTCATCTATTTATTCATCCTACAATATGGGTTACAATATGGGGATTTCTTAACTTTCTCACTCCTCCCATCTTTTTCACTCACCCTCCTCCGGGGAAAGCAAAAGTAAAATTGTTAGTGGATGCAACAATACGTTTCTTAAATAAACAACAAGGAAAGAGAAGGTGGGTGGATTCCACACCTGTAGAAAATTTCTTTGCATTAAGAGGAAGAAGACTTAGGAAGGAGAGAAGAAAATCTTGCTGAAGAAGAAAAGATGAGGCATGGCGATTTTTCACAAGAAGAAGAAGAGAGAAGATAGAATAGAAGAGGATTATGGTAAAAGTTAAAATAAGAAAATAGTTAGGGCTGGAAATTACCGTGAGTGAATACCAGCAGGGACGGGTCGGCCGGTCTTCTAAGGGGCTGGTCAGCCCTTTTGTTTTTATTTTATTTGTTTATGGATTAGTCCAATGATCCAAAGAGAGAATATTTTAACCCACTTAATTTATTTATCAGTTTTAAAATACTAATTAATTTCATTAATGCTCGGGTTTACTATTTAATTCCGAAATGTTATATATTCATTTGTAACATTATTTTATGTGCTTTTATGTATTATAGATTGTACACATTTTATTATTAAATTTCCTCCTTTTATAATGCTTATTAATTCATTATTTCATTCAACGTACTTTAAGTTATGCGACATCATATTTAATAAATCTCCTTTTATTAAAATTATCAGTGAATTCTCATTATTCACCTAAGTAGGAGTATTGTACATTTTATTTTATTATTTAATTTTGTTTCTACTTACACGCTTTTATTTTGTTATTTTATGTGAGGTTTCTTAACCTCTTTAATTCTTACGTTTATTTATTACATTAATCCCTTAAATGTATATATAAAATAATTCTTCTCAATAACACTTTTTAACCTTCATTATTATTTTATTTGACCTTTAATTATTTAATAAATCTTTAGGATATGTCACTAGTAGTCCGTGGTTTTACACAGTGATATAACTTAGATTATGAGGAGACATTTTCCCCTGTAGTAAAATTAACTATTGCCTAAGCTCTTATTATCCTATCCCTTAAAGACAATGGAACCACGATCATCTAGTTGTCAATAATGCCTTATGACATGGAGATATCCATGAAGTGTACATGAAAATCCCAGATGGTATAGTTGCAGATGATGACCGATTGGTTTGCAAGCTTCAAAAATCACTTTATGGCCTTAAACAAGCATCCAGCCAATGGTATGATAGGTGAATGTTTTCCTTTTTAAATTGGGTTTCACACACTCCCTAAACGACTATTATCTCTTCATTAAAAAACAAGGTAACAATACCGCACTTCTTGGAGTATATGTCGATGACATTCTAGTAGTTGGAAACAACTAGATTGAGATAAAAACTCTAAAACAAAAGCTGAATAATTTATTTCAATTAAAGGACTTAGGAAGAGTCAGATATTTTTTAGGGATATATGGAGTTACTTGAGACTGATGATGGCATGATAATGACTTAAAGAAAATATACACATGAAATTTTGGAAAACTTTAACATGTGAAACGCCTGCATTTCAGTTTCCTCTTACCTTTGCATCTTAAGTTGTACAAAGATTCAGGTACACCCTACCTCATATCGGCGCTTAATAGAAAAAACTAAATTTCCTTACTAACTCCAAACCTGACCTTGCCTATACAGTACAGTATGTCAGTCAATTCCTGTAGACTCCAATGATAGAACACCTCAAGGAAGCTCAACACACACTGTCCTATGTCAAAGGGACCATCAGGCTTGGTTTAATTTTAAACACTAATCAGTCTTATGATTTACAAGCATTATGTGGCTCTGACTGGGCATCTTGCCCCATTACTTATTAGACTTGTACATAGGTATTGGTCTGTACGTTTATAGTGTGTATCATAGGTTATATTACTCTGTATTTTGTTCCTCTCATAACCAAATATCAGTTGCCTTATCTTCTGCAGAAGAAGAATACTAAACACGCAGACAAGTAACACGTGAACTTAGCTGGTTGAGTAGACTTCTGCATGAGATAGATATCAGGCATCAACCCAATACTAGTTCATTGTGACAACTTGGCTGCTATCCACATAGTGAGAAACCCCATTTCCCATGAAAGAATAAAACACATAGTGTTGGATTGCCACTTTGTGAGATAGAAAATACAAGATGGCCTTAATCAAGTCCAATATCTTCAACAAATTAGATAGCTTATGTCTTGACTAAATGACTGAGGAGGAGGAACTACAAAGCAACAATATACCTAAAATTAAACGACCGTGTTTTACTATTGCCTTTCCTTTGTTAGCTTTTGAATAATTTACCTACCAGATCAGTCCGTGGGTAAAAGTGGCCTTGGTATACAGGATAGTATTTTTACCTACGGATCAGTCTGTGGGTAAATACCTACGCAAATTTCCATGGGTAAAAATAGCCTGAGTATGCAGGAAATTAGTCATCCTAAACACAGCTGTTTAATAGCATTTTTACCTACGGGATCATTCCGTGGGTAAACCTACGGGAGATTTCTGTGGGTAACAGTGACCTTAGTATGCAGGAAATTAACCGTTCAAAGCAGTCTTTTTTACCTACGGGAGCAGTCCATGGTTAAATACCTACGAGATATCCCCGTGGGTAAAAGTGGCCTTAGATCAGTCTGTGGGTAAATACCTACGGAAATTTCCGTGGGTAAAAATAGCGTTAGTATGCAGGAAATTAGTTGTTCTAAACATAGCCGTTAAATAGTATTTTTACCTACGGGAGCAGCCCGTGGGTAAAAACCTAAAAGAGATTTCTGTGGGTAAAAATGGTCAAAGTATGCAGGAAATTGACCGTGTTAAATGCAGTCGTTTTTACCTACGGGAGCGTTCCATGGGTAAATACCTACGGGATATTTCCGTGGGTAAAAGAGGCCTTAGTATAAAACATAGTCGTTTAATGTTATTTTTACCTACGGGTTGAGAGTGTGGGTAAATACCTACGGAAACATCCTGTGGGTAATTATTGCAGCCAATTTACCCACGGCAAATGCCTGTGGGTATTTTTCACGCCACTTGGCACTGTCTCCTTGGATGACCGCCCATGCAATTTACCTACGGAATAGTTCGTGGGTATAATTTTCCGTGGGTAATCCGTAGGTACTCTGTTGGGAAACTCTACCTTCACTATCCCATAGGTATTTCGTAGGTAAATCATGATTATTTACCTACGGTTTTGGTGCAGAGGGTAATTTTCCGTGGGTAAACAGCAACTTTTTAGTAGTGAAAGTGTGAATTTAAAGCATAAATCCTTGAAATACCCCGTAATTAAAAATAGCGATTAATTAGGCTAATAAATATTTTAGAAGCTTAATTAAGTATAAATAAATATTAGGGAACAAATCCCGAAGAAAACGGATCCTTAAAATGGATTAAAAACACTAACGAACATTAAAGCGCGTTTTTCGAGATAACCGGGAAAACGTGACTTTAAGCGGGTCAAATAGACTCGTAACAATTTTAGTCAGCTAAATAGTCATTAATAAATATTAGTGGAGGTCTAGAACCAATAGAATTAATAAAACGAGAAAATAGTAAAAACTGTAAAAAACGGGAAGTTGTGGGGTGAGAGTGTAATTAAAACAAAGTAGTGTGTCCACTTTTAAAAATAAAAACTGAAAGTGAGTGTGTGCTGTGTGGGTATCCGGCCGCATTAGAGCCATGCCCCTCTTCTTTATTCTTCCTTATGTGCTACAGACAAAGGAAATAAAACAAAAACAAAATAATCTCTCTCCTCTCACTCACTCAGAAAACCCACGTACTGCATCTCCCCCTTCCTCTCTATTTTCTTCTCTGGCCACTGTAATGGCGATTTGAGAAACTCCTCACACAGAGCCACTTCTCCTCCACTTTTGAAACCTCAAACCACCACCAAATGCTACAAAAACCATACCGTTGAATTCGTATCGTCAAGGAGATCATTCTCCACCTTTCAAAAATCTAAAACCACCAACTTTAATCTTGAGGGTATTATCGGTTAGGAGCTTCAAGAGCACCATTTCAAGATCTAGCATCTTCTACATGTCCTGAGGTAAGAAGTAGACCAAAGCTTCACTCCTTTCCATTTTCCTTGCAAAAATACAAACTCACGTACGTACCACTATTCCATTGCTAGCCGGTTTGGTGTTCCATCTTGAGGGTTGGAGTCTTGTCATTTTCCACTCCAAAAACTCCATTAGAAGCTCAAGGTAAGATCTCCTAAGAGTTTAAATATGAAATACCCCAAACCTTGATATGTTGTTAAACATTTAAACTATGGTATGTAAAGGCTAAAAAGTGCCTTAGAAACATCAGTGAACAATTTAAACCATAGTAGAGTGCAATAAGGCACTAAGACACAGCTTGAGCAAAAACATGCTCTAAGCTTGGAGTGAACTTGGTTAGGACCCAAAGAGCCTACCAAGACTTAATAATATTCAATTATGATTTATTAAGGCTAATTAAGTCCTTAGGAAACCTTGGTAGACAATTAAACCAAACAAAACACAAATAAATGCCTTAAAGTCAATATGGGCAAAAATGTGCTCTAAGCTTGGGATAAATTTGTATAAGACCTAATGGTCATGCCTATACCTTATAAATATGTTAATGAACATATTAAATCAATTACCAAAGAAAACCAAGCTTGAAAACAAGTTAAAACATAAAAAGTGCTTTAAGGAGTCTTAAAGCACGTTTTTGAAAAATTGTCCTGTAAATGAGTTTTGAATGGCTAAATGTCCATCATTACTCTTTAATTAACATGTGTACTATATAGTATCACATTAGGAAGTCTAAATCAATGGGAAATCAAAAATTTCACAATTATGTGCCTTAGTTTGTGAATAGTGCTCAAATAGTGCTAGTTTTGACTTAAGTCAACTTTGATTAGTTAATTGGTCAACAAAGACCTAAATATCTTGTAGAATGAAGGGGCACGGTTTTTAGAGTGTGAGTCACCATACCAAGCCAGCCAACTAAAGAAAAGAAAAAGAAATAAAGTAAAGTTACTATTTACCTTTATAAGTAAAAATATCTTAACAAAGCATACCTCTCACCTCCTTTCTTCATTTCCTCTTGTTCCCACCGTGTTCTTCCTCCATTCTCCCAACCAATCTCGTTCTTGCTACAGCACATCTCTTCTCCAACTTCAATTGCTCACCAAATGTTCAATATTGCTCCAAATCAAAAACTAAGCACATATTTGTCTTAGTTGAGTCAAGGCCTTTCATCCTCTCTTTCAAAATTTCAAAAGCTCATGTTTGATGCCATGAAGAAACTCCATTGAAGGGGGAAAGTTCTGTTTGAAGAGGTCTTTTGCTTCTTCTCTCATTCAAGGTAAGGAAAATCAAAGAAAATCCAAGTTTCCTTCATCTTTTTTGTATAGCCGAAAATTCACCTTACAATGGTGCCTTGTCTTGCTATTTTCTTAGCTTAATTCAATCTTCAAGGGACTAGGAGGAGTCCTATCTTGCCACTTAACCAAGCTCTCTTTCAAATTCCAAAGGTAATCATCAAATTTTAGTGTTTTAAGACACTTATGTAAACCTAGGGTTTAGTTATGAGTTTGAGTATTAAACTTAATACTCATTACCCTTATATGTGTATTGGTTAGAAGGTTGACAAGTGATAAAAGCTTCTTGCCGATTTTTCAATCAAGAAAAACAAGAGAAAACAAGTGAGAAAACTTGGAAAACAAAGAGGTAAATAACCTTTCTTAATGTGGTTTATTGTACTAGGGAATTGAGCTATATTTGCTTAATAAATAACCTAAAGAGCCAATGGAAAAATGAGCTAGGAAACTATCCACAAGGTGGATTAAAAGGACATGGGAGCATTGTTGTGTGTATTCGCAGGTCAAAGGCAAATATAATGTGGGAAAAATTCAGTGTTTATGGTTTATGCAATTTAAGGGCCTAAGAGCCATGTTATTTAAGGGCCTAAGTGCCAAGCAATTTAAGTTTATGCACTATATTGTGATGTAGTGTAGTTTAAAGGTTTAGTTGTGTGTAAAGAACATCTCTTGTGAAGGTGAATGTGTTTGATGGTTAAAGGATGAAAAAAAACCATATGTTTGTGTATAAGAGTGTGTATTAAGAGATTGAATGTTCTTGATTGTCTAAAGGTGAAAAACAATGAGTTTTGGTGTAAGGTGATACAAGAGAAGCTATGGCAAAATTTTGTTGATAAACAAAAGAGTTTATGTGTTGTAATGAGATTTTTTGACCTAGAAGGTACTAGGAATTTTTAAGTGTTAAGATGGTGAAAGAAAGTGAATTAAGATGTTCTTAGGTGTTAAGATGCCTTAGGCATAGTCTTGGAGATTTAGGGAACTAATGGATGATTTCTTGATACACCAAGGTGATGGTGGAGGTGTCGTAAAGTCTTGTGCAAAGTTTGGTGAACAATGGAAGTGTAACGCCTTGTGAAGGTTTAATTATGAACTTGTGGGAAAGACTTGAGGAGTGTGTGTAAAGGGGATGAGTGTAGTGCAAATGATGTTTAAAAGGGTGGTTATAAGGTAGTGAGGGAGTACTTTGGTTAGGTGAAGTTTTAGGCAAGAATACAAGTTACAAGTGTAAGAAAAAAATGTTCTAAGTGTTAAGGACTTAGTAAAAGTTTAAGGAATTTTTGGGATGTTTCGAGAGGGTTCAAGTGTGCCCAAAAGATGTTAAAACATGTGGGAGAACATTTAAAGCATAGGAAAAAATGGGATGAATTTGGAGTTCAGAAAGAGGAGAAAAGCACATTAGAAAATTGGTTCTGCAGTGGACCGCCCCTATGGACCGCCCCTGTGGGGAGGTCCAGTGCAGATAAGTGAAAAAAAAAACAAACGTGTAGCATCTGTTGTGGACCGCCCCTGGGACCGCCCCAGAGGGGCGGTCCAGACCAGAGATGAAAAAAAAATTTGTTTAAGGCTCCTAATGATGGGGGATTGAATGGTAATGGTTTTAGATGATGTTTAGACCTTGTTTGGTGACATGTAAAGGTCTTAAAGTGTGTAAACAAATGTTAGGTTTGATGTGAGAGTTGTGAACTTAAGATCACAAGTGTAAAATTAAATATAACGGGATGACGGGGTAACTATGGGCGCATTAGACGTTAAACAAGCATGTTACTCCAATGTTAATGAAAGTATTGTAATATTATCAGTTGTTCGAGAATTGCTCGAGGAACTAAGTGGACATGATAAAGTGGACTCCGGTGACAGGTATGGTTTTCTTGCAACCTGTGTCCTACCGGATTACACCGGCTTGTATGCCAATGTTTTTTCTGTATGTTTGCCACGTTGTAAGATTAAAATGTAATGAGTTTACAGTAATTCGTTTATGTGGCGTGTACAACTCCGATACCATTTAACCTCGGAAGTGTTAACCTTAGTTAACTGAGTCTGGATCACATGAGAGTTCGGTATTCGGAGTAAACGACCCGAACCATGGGATGTACTAACCACGACTATGCGTGTGTTAATTGTGTGATATGTGTATGTGAATGTAGGGATCTCCCTTGTGTGTTTAACCCAGTTGTAATATTGTATGGTGTGTAGTTATGATAGACTCCATAGTGGGGTTCTAACTAATATTCTAAAGTAAGTATTACTAACAGTGGTGAGGAATCCGGTTTGGCCGGTCGCGCGTTGTTTGGGAGTGGGTATCCTTCTTAGCCTTACCCTTCTCTCTGTTATGGTTGTTTCCCTCACGGGTTATGATTCCCATTAGCTTATTCCAAGCTTAGCTATTCTGACTTATGATCGGTTTAGGGGAAATGTTTTGTGTGGTGTGTTCGGGCCTCCAAACCCGAACCATCTTAACTTAAGTTACTCGTCCGACTATTAGGACGGTAATGAGTGTTGTTGTTGTTGTATAACGAGCTTACCATGAGGGTGACATCATTCTCTAGGCTCACCAGTGAATTAACTATGTTTGGGTCGTTCCTAAGAGACCGTTTCCGTTATGTTATGTGTGTTGTGTAATGCAATTTTATTGCGATGTTATTATGTGCACGTTGAAACGTGAAAGTGTTGTTATGTTGTATGTGTTGCATGTTATATGTTGTAAGATGTGGAGTATGTGGATCATGGATATGAATCCCAGTTTGTGATAAGAGGCGTTTAAGGACAACCCGATTAAGGGTAGTTGTCGTCTGTTAAGGAAGTAGCTCCATTAGAGGAGAAACTCTAGGGTAATGAATACCATGAGTGACTTATCAAATAAGGATGTATTATCCGTTTGTTGAGCCCATTGAGGCGAAATGTTATGTGTTGTGTGTTTACAGTTGCATGCATGATTTAAATATAATCAACCGCATGCTAAGACGACAATTAGTTGTGTGTGGCCCGGTAGCATGTGGGCTGCGGGATTACCATACCAGCAAAGGTGCTGAGCCCCTTGGGGGCCACCCTTTCTCTTCTTTTCTATTTCAGGTACGAAGAGCTGGAAGCCGTTCGAGAGTAGGACGGGGTAGTCGTTGTACATGGGTAGTCATTTAAGTTGTATATATACAGTAGGTGTAGTAAGACCGAAATTGTTATCGGCATCAGTTTAAATACTCGACACAGTTGGAAGATATGTGTATGTTTTGTGGTTAATGGAAAGGGATAATAATGTGTAGTCGCTCGGGAATCTAGTCCATCAGACCGGTACAATGTTATGTAATAGCCTTGTTAGCCACGTGGGTGGTTAACGGCGTGTAACACCAACGAGTTAAGTAATGTGAAGTAGTATATTTTCCGCTGCAGATTGTTGTTATGTGTTTGTTGTTGGATGGGGTGTTACAAAAAGTGGTATCAGAGCGAAGTATCGCTCTGATGACTGAATTACCGAGCTTAGGAAGTACCGAGTTAGGATTTTAGTACTTTGGGTTAAGGGTTGAGTGATAGCGTGAGAGATACGCTAGTTAGGATACCAGTGTACTGGAAACCTACAATATCCTTCCCACCCTCCACAACCCTGTTTTATAACTTGGGAAACAACGCCAGAGAGATGGAAGTCACTCTTACTCGGGAATACCCGATCTGGCTGTTATTAAATACCTTTAGAGTACGGAGACCTGTCATACGGTAGATCCCGAAAACAGGGAATCCCGAGACGGTTTCCATCTGAACATGTTAACCGCATTTAATAGCGAAGAATGAAGTCTTGTGTATAAGAGAATAGAATTTCCGGCAACCTGGGTCGACATGCGAGCAGTCGAGATAACCAGCTTGCAACGCACCACCGTGCAACAGGCAAGAAGTGGATAATGAACCCGAGACAGTGTCTACGGACCACAGTTGTTAAATATACACCACGGTATACCAACCGACAAAGGAACTACAACGTAGTGCCCACAAGAGACAAGTCTCAGTAACCACGACAAATGCGTGGAACGGGCTACGAAGAGGAACAATACAAAAAAGGGGGTCTCCCAGAATGGGAAACACCCTAGTTGATGATTATCATGTGAAGACAGTGAGAAGTCACCTAGAGGAGTTATTATCAAGACAGTAAGATCAGTGAGGGCCAACAAGGCCACTGATGACAGTGCGGGTAAAACAATACCACAACCGGTATGTGTTAACCGATAGCCAGTTAGCATGGCGCACTTGCTAGCAAGTGCTGCTATAACAGGGCTGTTCGGGAAATTTATAACCACTACAAAGTACTTGGTAAAGTACCATAAGTTAAATGTGATCATCATAACATGGAAGGCTTTAGCCTAACCTCTGTAATTGTAAGTACACCAGTCAGCAAGAAGCTAGACTTGGTTAAGGTAAGAAGATGTTGTGAAACCATGAAAATTTTCTTTCAAACCCAGATTTATTCAAACTCTTTCTCTTTCAAAACCAATTTTCTTTCAAACCAATACTTCTTTCAACCTTCTTCTAAACCAAACCAGTAAAACCAAGGGCAGTTGATAAAGATACAACAGTGGATAAACTTTCCCTCGATTAAGTTTGGGAAGCAAGGAATGAATATTGTCACGGGACAATATAAGGGAGTTGACAACAGAACTTCTTCACCTAGGCGTGTGACGGACACTACGAGTGTACCAACTGAATTGTGGGACGACCGCACTCCGATAGGAGCTTGTGGGCCTGACAGACCTACTTATGGGTTAGTTGGGTAAGTAGTAATGTATCAGTATGGTACCCCACATATGTATACGAGTGGAGTCCGAAACACGGGAAGTAGTCGACTCCGTACTACGGTCAGCAGTATAAGTCAAACAAGAGCTAAGGATTACAAGGAATGGTTGAAGTTAAGGAACTCAGTTAAGTTAACGAGACTAAAGGAATTAGTGAATTCCTTTCAAGGAAATGTTTAAGAGTCAGGAGGTGTGAAGTACACTAACTGTAATGCAAAGACATCGTATATGTCCTAAGGATCCTCAGGGATAAACATTAGCTGGAACGGTGACCCAGCCTGTGTATGGCAGGCAGATGCCTAATGTGGACACATTAATGTGCAATGAACGGGATGAAACTCCTAGAATGAGTACCTACACTACAGGAAATGTTGATCTTCACAGAAGATAATAAGCCAGAGAACGCAAGCGGCGTGGCTAACGGAATGTACCAATAAGTGTGAACCATGTAAAGCATAACTTAGCAACACCCAGGAGCAATCCTTGAAGGGTGTTCGCATCAATAATTGTTGCACGAAATGGCATGACAGAAGCGCAAGGGTTGAAACTAACACCCAGTTTAGACATAAGTTGTCAGGAGACGGACTGACAATCCTAAGGGGCATCCCATGAAAGGAAACGGAATGCAACGACCTTGTCATGGAGCTCAATATATCCAAACTATGTAATGTTGTACAAAGAAGTACATGTATGTGGACAGCCTACAATGAGCGCAGCTCAGGCTTATAAGCCACAAATAAAATGTGTTATGAAATTAGATTGATTGCAGAAGTTTATGTTATATAAGTGAATAGAGTGGAGAACGAACCACTGCATTAAGAGTGGGGATACCTCTCGATGTTGTGAGACCGCAGGAGCGGTAGTTATGTGAATCAAGTTCAAGAAATATGTTAAGGATGGACGATGTTATTATTGAAAGAAAGCAGTTAGTTTAGTAGTGTGTATAAAGTGAAGCACCGAGCTAATAACGCCGGTTAGTGACTCGAGATCAATGCTCAAGGAGCATTCGGTAGTCATCCAAATGAATGACGAACCATAATGTGAATAATGTAAGTAAACGTGTGGAAGTTAATGTGACAGTAAATACCATGTAAGTCAGTGTTATGCAAGAAGTAAGAGCACGGTTCGCAGCTGGCGACCGTTGTATCAATGTTATCGAGTAATAATGTGACAGATAAGACCAGTTATGAATTAAATTCAGTGGTGATGCAAGGTAAGTGATGATAACAACTGGCAGTAAGCCAGTAGCCAGTATTACGAAATCGAAGCTCAATGAAACACGTGTGAATTCCATGCGAATCACATGAGAGATTTGCTGTCAAGAGTTTACGCCTCTGCACTCTGTATGACTGAGTGTTTTGGTATTGCACTTGCGCAGTAATGATCGAGTGGGATAGCTAGGAATTGGAAACATGTTAATTATAGAGGAATAATGTTATAATGGCCGATGCATAGGAAATGCAAGGCCGCACCAATAAAGAGTACTTGTACAAAACCAAATGTGGAGATATGATTAACAGTAAGTGACTACAGTAGCACTAACTGCCAAATATCGGTATGGAATATACCCCAAATGTTGTAAATAGCTGAGAGAGCACTACACACTAGGTAGTAGCTCAATCTCAACCGACAGTAAGTCGGAAGGGAACAAGTCAATCATTGTGAAATACATAGCTGTATACACAGTAAATTGTTATGGAAGTGGATAGAAAGTTTATAACTCACCGAATTCGCTAACGGTAAGAGATACCACGCGTCGGTTGAGAAACCATTGTTACCAAGATGAAGGTGACAATTGGGGATGTACAATACAGTACGAATAACAAATGGGGCAATTAAGCTCTACAGTTATTAGAGTTTCGCAACAGAAACTAGTGAGCCAGTGATTCAAGTGTTGAATGTACATGGTGAACATGAGTGAATGGCTAATTATTAACGCCTAGAAGCCTAACAGGCCAGAATCGAAACCAACTAAGAGTTAAAGCAAACTCCAATGAGAATTCTTGGTTTAGGAACTAAACCGCTAATAGGGTTAAGATCCTCTAATCAGAATCCATTGTGTGATAGACCGCGTGGAAGTTAAAACACTTCACGACGGCAGAACATTTTAAGCCAATGTTTAGTGATTGATTACGTGGGCGTAATCCCTTTTAAGGGGGGTAGAGCGCAAAACCACTTAGTGTGTATTACCGTACAAGTGTACGTGATTTATGTTGTGCATAGCACAAAATAATTTGTTTTGGTGATTGGTGTGTGTGTTATGTAAACATACGCATTCATTCATGGTTTAATTGTGGTAATTGCGCACAGAAGATGCGAATACCATTGTGATAAGTGTGTTGATTTATTAACAATTGTGTGTGATAGTACAAGTGTGGGGAGTAGAGAAACTCCCGGGGAACAAAACCCCGACAGTGTACAAATGTGAAACGGTGTGTTGTATTTTGATAAATATATGTGTATATATATATATAGTGATTCATGAAAGGGTATGAAACCGATATAGAACCTAGTGAGAATAAGATTCCCTAGGTAACAGGATTAAAGTGAATGGAAATAACTGATAGATGAAGTTCTATCCCTTGGAGATGTTATGATTATGACTAGAAAGATAAAAGATAGAAAATTGGAAATGAGTGTATTACTTGATGCTTGAAAATGAAGTGGGAAGTGGAACTTGATTTGCATGCGATCAAGGGAAGCCGAACACAAATTGGGGTGGAAGGATAGTTCAACACTGATGCTGATCACATCAGGGTTGGATGATTCTTGAAGCTCCCTATAAGTGGTCACAAATAACCACGCTAAGAAAGAAGCAAAGAGCATAAGTTGGATTGGAGTTGTATGTGTTTTCAAAAGGATTTTGAATTGGTATTTATAAAACGTCGATAGATACTTTACATAATTAAAGTTCTCTTACTTAACCTCGTAAAAAAATTCAAATTTAAGTGATTGTTTTGATCTCCCAAAGGCACGGGGACGGAAGGTGTCCATCGCGACCGGGTTCTGCGGGATCACAGTGTATATCAAAGATATTTTTGATTGTTATACATGCTATGACATGTTGTGTGGTATGTGTAATAAATGTTATTTTGACCTTGAGTTCCAAAAGTGTATGTTATCAAGACCTATGAGTCTAAATGTGTTGTGTTACATAGACCTATGTGTCTAAAGGTTGTTATGTTACCTAAGACCAGAGAGTCTAAGGGTTGTTATGTATGTGCAAATATTGTTAAGATACCCGGACCATTGAGTCCGAGGTTATCATGTAAGTATGTTTGTTATGTTATGTTATGTACCTATGTGAATATGTTACCCGGACCATTAAGTCCGAGGTTGTATGTAAAGTACGTTTGATTATGGAAGTTTATTTCCAAGTGTTTCCTTCTAAACCTAATGATGTGTGGGAAGTGTGAACTTCGAGGACGAAGTTCTTTTAAGGGGGTAGATTGAAATACCCCAAACCTTGATATGTTGTTAAACATTTAAACTATGGTATGTAAAGGCTAAAAAGTGCCTTAGAAACATCAGTGAACAATTTAAACCATAGTAGAGTGCAATAAGGCACTAAGACACAGCTTGAGCAAAAACATGCTCTAAGCTTGGAGTGAACTTGGTTAGGACCCAAAGAGCCTACCAAGACTTAATAATATTCAATTATGATTTATTAAGGCTAATTAAGTCCTTAGGAAACCTTGGTAGACAATTAAACCAAACAAAACACAAATAAATGCCTTAAAGTCAATATGGGCAAAAATGTGCTCTAAGCTTGGGATAAATTTGTATAAGACCTAATGGTCATGCCTATACCTTATAAATATGTTAATGAACATATTAAATCAATTACCAAAGAAAACCAAGCTTGAAAACAAGTTAAAACACAAAAGTGCTTTAAGGAGTCTTAAAGCACGTTTTTGAAAAATTGTCCTGTAAATGAGTTTTGAATGGCTAAATGTCCATCATTACTCTTTAATTAACATGTGTACTATATAGTATCACATTAGGAAGTCTAAATCAATGGGAAATCAAAAATTTCACAATTATGTGCCTTAGTTTGTGAATAGTGCTCAAATAGTGCTAGTTTTGACTTAAGTCAACTTTGATTAGTTAAATGGTCAACAAAGACCATAAATATCTTGTAGAATGAAGGGGGCACGGTTTTTAGAGTGTGAGTCACCATACCAAGCCAGCCAACTAAAGAAAAGAAAAAGAAATAAAGTAAAGTTACTATTTACCTTTATAAGTAAAAATATCTTAACAAAGCATACCTCTCACCTCCTTTCTTCATTTCCTCTTGTTCCCACCGTGTTCTTCCTCCATTCTCCCAACCAATCTCGTTCTTGCTACAGCACATCTCTTCTCCAACTTCAATTGCTCACCAAATGTTCAATATTGCTCCAAATCAAAAACTAAGCACATATTTGTCTTAGTTGAGTCAAGGCCTTTCATCCTCTCTTTTCAAAATTTCAAAAGCTCATGTTTGATGCCATGAAGAAACTCCATTGAAGGGGGAAAGTTCTGTTTGAAGAGGTCTTTTGCTTCTTCTCTCATTCAAGGTAAGGAAAATCAAAGAAAATCCAAGTTTCCTTCATCTTTTTGTATAGCCGAAAATTCACCTTACAATGGTGCCTTGTCTTGCTATTTTCTTAGCTTAATTCAATCTTCAAGGGACTAGGAGGAGTCCTATCTTGCCACTTAACCAAGCTCTCTTTCAAATTCCAAAGGTAATCATCAAATTTTAGTGTTTTAAGACACTTATGTAAACCTAGGGTTTAGTTATGAGTTTGAGTATTAAACTTAATACTCATTACCCTTATATGTGTATTGGTTAGAAGGTTGACAAGTGATAAAAGCTTCTTGCCGATTTTTCAATCAAGAAAAACAAGAGAAAACAAGTGAGAAAACTTGGAAAACAAAGAGGTAAATAACCTCTCTTAATGTGGTTTATGTACTAGGGAATTGAGCTATATTTGCTTAATAATAACCTAAAGAGCCAATGGAAAATGAGCTAGAAACTATCCACAAGGTGGACTAAAAGGACATGGGAGCATTGTTGTGTGTATTCGCAGGTCAAAGGCAAATATAATGTGGGAAATTCAGTGTTTATGGTTTATGCAATTTAAGGGCCTAAGAGCCATGTTATTTAAGGGCCTAAGTGCCAAGCAATTTAAGTTTATGCACTATATTGTGATGTAGTGTAGTTTAAAGGTTTAGTTGTGTGTAAAGAACATCTCTTGTGAAGGTGAATGTGTTTGATGGTTAAAGGATGAAAAACCATATGTTTGTGTATAAGAGTGTGTATTAAGAGATTGAATGTTCTTGATTGTCTAAAGGTGAAAAACAATGTGTTTTGGTGTAAGGTGATACAAGAGAAGCTATGGCGAAATTTAGTTGATAAACAAAAGAGTTTATGTGTTGTAATGAGATTTTTGACCTAGAAGGTACTAGGAATTTTTAAGTGTTAAGATGGTGAAAGAAAGTGAATTAAGGTGTTCTTAGGTGTTAAGATGCCTTAGGCATAGTCTTGGAGATTTAGGGAACTAATGGATGATTTCTTGATACACCAAGGTGATGGTGGAGGTGTCGTAAAGTCTTGTGCAAAGTTTGGTGAACAATGGAAGTGTAACGCCTTGTGAAGGTTTAATTATGAACTTGTGGGAAAGACTTGAGGAGTGTGTGTAAAGGGGATGGGTGTAGTGCAAATGATGTTTAAAAGGGTGTTATAAGGTAGTGAGGGAGTACTTTGGTTAGGTGAAGTTTTAGGCAAGAATACAAGTTACAAGTGTAAGAAAAAAATGTTCTAAGTGTTAAGGACTTAGTAAAAGTTGAGTAAAAGTTTAAGGAATTTTTGGGATGTTTCGAGAGGGTTTAAGTGTGCCCAAAAGATGTTAAAACATGTGGGAGAACATGTGTAAAGCATAGGAAAAAATTGGGATGAATTTGGAGTTCAGAAAGAGGAGAAAAGCACATTAGAAAATTGGTTCTGCAGTGGACCGCCCCTACGGACCGCCCCTGTGGGGAGGTCCAGTGCAGAGTGAAAAAAAAAACAAACGTGTAGCATCTGTTGTGGACCGCCCCTGGGACCGCCCCAGAGGGGCGGTCCAGACCAGAGATGAAAAAAAAATTTGTTTAAGGCTCCTAATGATGGGGGATTGAATGGTAATGGTTTTAGATGATGTTTAGACCTTGTTTGGTGACATGTAAAGGTCTTAAAGTGTGTAAACAAATGTTAGGTTTGATGTGAGAGTTGTGAACTTAAGATCACAAGTGTAAAATTAAATATAACGGGATGACGGGGTAACTATGGGCGCATTAGACGTTAAACAAGCATGTTACTCCAATGTTAATGAAAGTAATTGTAATATTATCAGTTGTTCGAGAATTGCTCGAGGAACATAAGTGGACATGATAAAGTGGACTCCGGTGACAGGTATGGTTTTCTTGCAACCTGTGTCCTACCGGATTACACCGGCTTGTATGCCAATGTGTTTTTCTGTATGTTTGCCACGTTGTAAGATTAAACATGTAATGAGTTTACAGTAATTCATTTATGTGGCGTGTACAACTCCGATACCATTTAACCTCGGAAGTGTTAACCTTAGTAACTGAGTCTAGGATCACATGAGAGTTCGGTATTCGGAGTAAACGACCCGAACCATGGGACGTACTAACCACGGCTATGCGTGTGTTAATTGTGTGATATGTGTATGTGAATGTAGGGATCTCCCTTGTGTGTTTAACCCAGTTGTAATATGTATGGTGTGTAGTTATGATAGACTCCATAGTGGGGTTCTAACTAATATTCTAAAGTAAGTATGTACTAACAGTGGTGAGGAATCCGGTTTGGCCGGTCGCGCGTTGTTTGGGAGTGGGTATCCTTCTTAGCCTTACCCTTCTCTCTGTTATGGTTGTTTCCCTCACGGGTTATGATTTCCCATTAGCTTATTCCAAAGCTTAGCTATTCTGACTTATGATCGGTTTAGGGGAACATGTGTTTGTGTGGTGTGTTCGGGCCTCCAAACCCGAACCATCTTAACTTAAGTTACTCGTCCGACTATTAGGACGGTAATGAGTGTTGTTGTTGTTGTATAACGAGCTTACCATGAGGGTGACATCATTCTCTAGGCTCACCAGTGAATTAACTATGTTTGGGTCAGTTCCTAAGAGAACCGTTTCCGTTATGTTATGTGTTGTTGTGTAATGCAATTTTTATTGCGATGTTATTATGTGCACGTTGAAACGTGAAAGTGTTGTTATGTTGTTATGTGTGTGCATGTTATATGTTGTAAGATGTGGAGTATGTGGATCATGGATATGAATCCCAGTTTGTGATAAGAGGCGTTTAAGGACAACCCGATTAATGGGTAGTTGTCGTCTGTTAAGGAAGTAGCTCCATTAGAGGAGAACACTCTAGGGTAATGAATACCATGAGTGACTTATCAAATAAGGATGTATTATCCGTTTGTTGAGCCCATTGAGGCGAAATGTTATGTGTTGTGTGTTTACAGTTGCATGCATGATTTAAATATAATCAACCGCATGCTAAGACGACAATTAGTTGTGTGTGGCCCGGTAGCATGTGGGCTGCGGGATTACCATACCAGCAAAGGTGCTGAGCCCCTTGGGGGCCACCCTTTCTCTTCTTTTCTTATTTCAGGTACGAAGAGCTGGAAGCCGTTCGAGAGTAGGATGGGGTAGTCGTTGTACATGGGTAGTCATTTAAGTTGTATATATATACAGTAGGTGTAGTAAGACCGAAATTGTTATCGGCATCAGTTGTAAATACTCGGCACAGTTGGAAGATATGTGTATGTTTTGTGGTTAATGGAAAGGGATAATAATGTGTAGTCGCTCGGGAATCTAGTCCATCAGACCGGTACAATGTTTATGTAATAGCCTTGTTAGCCACGTGGGTGGTTAACGGCGTGTAACACCAACGAGTTAAGTAATGTGAAGTAGTATATTTTCCGCTGCAGATTGTTGTTATGTGTTTGTTGTTGGATGGGGTGTTACAAAATAAGTCCTCATAAGTTAGGGTTTGAAACCTACGTAGGAAAATTTATTAGTTTGGTGTGTAAGTGTGTACCTTGTTACATGGTGTAGCTTGGTTTAAACAAAACAAGAAAACAAAGAAGGAAGAGGAGCTGTAAGGAAGAAGGAGGAGAAAAGGAAAAGAAACAAGAAAACCAAAGGTAATGAGAAGCTTCTGTATAATTCTTATGTTTGTGTATGTGTAGGTATATTGTTTTAGCAATGAACTAACCCACTGTAACCGTATGAAAAGAATGGGTACATTAATGTGAATGGTAGTTGTAGTTTGAAGTTTTTGAAAACAAGAAAATAATATGCTAAGTGTAAATGTTGAGTGTGCAGGAGGTATTTGAAATATATGTGAGAATAATGTATATATTGAGCAAATTGTGAATAGGTTGAGTGTGCAAAATTATGTGGTGAACCTCTGTCAAAATTCGTTTAGGAATGTAGAGTCTTGGTTGATGTTAGAAAAGAAAGAAATAGAAGGGAATTGCAGAGAAGAAAAATGTGATTTTCACTTTGGTTTGTAACAGGGAGAAAGAGTGTAGTTGAGTGGAGTTGTAAATGGTGTATTGAGAGTTGTCAAACTAAGTTAGGCTAGTGTAAGAGTCATTGAGTTAATGGGAAGAAGAATAGGAAGGTCTGTAGCATTATTTGAAGAAGTAGAAGTGTAACAGAGGAAGAAAAATTATAGTAAGGGTGATAATGTAACAGATTTTTATAGTGTTGGTTTAGGCTAGTTTAAAATGCTTAAACAAAGTTAAAACATGCTAGATTATATGTAGAAATATTATGGAAGAGATTGGTAGAAGTTTGGAATTGAAACAAGTTGAAAAACTTATATAAATCACAATACTATAACTAGTTCGGGTTTGCAAACCAGAACACAAACCCGGACTAGCCTTAAAATTAAACAGAAAGTTTTACAAAGGGATGGTCCGGGTTTACCAACCAAGATACTAACCCGGACCACCCCAAAAATACACCCGTAAGTTACCAAAACAAATTGTCCGGGTTTGCAAAGTAGCACACAAACCCGGACGATGTCAAAAACATACCCGTAGCAATTTCAGACAGATGGTCCGGGTTTGTATATAGGGATGTAAACCCGGACCATGCATTTATTTCACCCGTATGTTGTTCCAGCGAGTTGGTCCGGGTTTGTAAACCCGGACACCAACCCGGACCAACACCAAATTCCTCCAGAATGTGTTTTAAAGCTTAAGTAAGGATGGGTAATGATGGGTAATGACATTATAACATGATTAAGACATAATTAATGATGTTTAAAGGTCATTAAGGCCATAAACAAGTTTAGAAAATAATTTTAAGTATGTAACTTAAGTAAATGTATTTGAACAATAATGAATTAGTAAGTATAAACCGAGAAATGTTAGTAAAGTAATTAGTAAGGTTAAGTAAGGGTAATTAACCACCCAATTGTATGTATATGTTAGGACTTGGATTGTGAACACCAGAGGAACGTCGGATACAAGTACAACGGTGAACGGTATGAATTCCTCATGCCCCGTATGCTATCTTGGTTACTCTGATTTGTGTGTTGTGTGCTAATTGATCACCAAATAAGATAAATGCACGAATCGGAGTTATCATGTTTACTTGTGAATATGTAGTGCTGTATATTGATGTATAGTTTCTTTAATTCTTAGTTTGTATAATTCATGAAATGTATGGATGAATATGAATGTGTGTACGAATGTTTTGATGTACTGTGACCGAACATGTTTATGATTGGACTTCTAACTAATTCCTAACGAGCTAACCAATCTAACCTAAATTGGTAATTAAATTGGAATGAGTAGAAGTCCGATATAGTTCCGGCCACGCGTGAGGATGAGGAGACACAAGAGGTTGGATCCGATTCCTGACTCTTAAACTAGTCCGCGGCCCAAACCCCTTAAATGGGTAGCATCCCAGATTGGTGAGTCGAGTAAATCCCGGTGGTGGGACGGAGTAGTCCCCGGGCCGGAGGTCATACCGACTTAACATGAGTAAAAGTAAGTAAGTAAGAATGAGTAAGTAAAGTGAATGTAAGTGAGTAAGTGTAAGTAAGAGCAAGTAATGTGAAATGAGTAAAAGAGTAAATAGCATTCCGATTAACCCGGATGCGTAATTTGGCTAACCCTTGTGAAGGTGAGAATGGTGTATGCTATTGTATTGTTGCCTTGGATTGTGCATTGTATATGTATGTATGTTGTATGCAAAGCATGTATGTATGAAATTAATGAACCGCATGTTTAGTGGACGTCAAATAGTCGGCGTGCCCTTGTTAGCACGCGGTATATGCGGAGTTTATACGCAGCTTTTGCTGAGCCCCTTGGGGCGATGTTTTTACTACACGCAGGTACAAGAGAAGGATGAAAACTGTGAAGAGATATAGCTTTATCTCTTTTGTCTTCTTTTTGTCTGTAAACAATGAATCATGAATGGTGTACTAAGTAGTACACGGCTGTAGCTTGTGATTTGCCGGTGTACCATGGGGTACACCTTTTTGGGATAATGAAAGAATGGAGCATTGGTATAGATGAGTAGAGGTTAGAACTCATTCTTTTGGCAAACTTGGAAATGATGTAATTTGAATATACTTTAGCACTCGGTAATCCATTGAAGTAAGCATATGGTATTTGTATTTGGTAAGCATTGTGTTAGTAGCTCGGTATACTTAGGCATCAGACCGTCACTGTAGGTAGTAATAGCCTTGCTAGCCGTTTGGGCGGTTAGCGGCGTTGTATCACCCGCCGTAGTAATTAGTATTTCCGCTGCGAGTAGCTTTGATTATTGGGACGATTGGACGGTAAGCACAGGATTAGGGGTAGGGGTGTTACAAAAAGTGGTATCAGAGCGTAGTTACGCTCTGATGTCCATAGTTACCGAGCATAGGGATTTCCGAGTTAGGATATCAACCGTCTTAAGACGGATACTTAGAAACCTAACTAGGAGCTACCGTTGTTAACAACGGATACCCTTGACGTTCTTAGGAACGATACCTTGTTTTAAATTCAAGACCCTTAGGTCATATCTTGCGGAGCCTAATGTAACTGTTAAATATTCAGATGTCAGGAAGAGGTCCAGGTCGCCGAGGGACCAACGATGGACCGGGCACGCAGACGATAGCAGAGATCATCGCTGCCACGGTAGCACAGATGCTACCCCAAGTAATCAACGCTATGCAGCAGAACCAACAGAACCAAACACAAGCGGGGCCAATCCCTCCCCCTCCACCCAGAGAAGTGAACTGGGTAAAGGCTATCGCAGATCTCCGACCTCCATGTTTTAGAGGCGAGAGCGATCCTGCCAAATTGGAAGCTTACATCTCCGAAATGGAGACTGCGTTCGAGACCCTCGAAGCTCCTGCTGGAGTTCGAGTGAGGTTAGCGGCTTATTATCTTAAAGACGCAGCTATGGATTGATGGAAGCTAGTCAAGCAAGAGCATGTCAACGACCCCACCTTCGATTGGGAATCTTTCGCATATCTCCTCCGATCCAAGTACTCTCCGGAACATGTAAAGACTAAGAAAAGGCTAGAGTTGGATGCCTTGAAGATGACAGACAAGATGTCTGTGGATGAGTACTACAGAACCTTCACTTCTATTCTCCGTCTTCTACCCGACCTTGGGTACACCGGCCAGGTGTTGGTCGATCGCTTCTATGGCGGTCTGAGCCATCGCCTTCGGTACGGTATGGGCTACACTCAATTTACCACCCTTCAGGTAAATATCAGTCTAACCCTTAGTATCATTTCCATTCCTTGAATTCCTTGAGTTCCTTAAATCTCTTCCTTATCCATTCTTAAATAAGAATCCCGGCTAATACCTGAAATTTTAGGAGTCTTATCACGCGGCTTCTCGCGTTGAAATCACTTGCCAGCTAAGGGATGAAGAAACTGCGCTTAAGCGCAAGGCCAACAATAAAAATACCAGTACTGAGGAGCAGAACTAGGGTAAAAGCTGGAAAAAGAAGAAGGGAAATTTCTTCCAACAATCCCAAAAGAAATTCCCAAGTGAGAGCAGTGCCCATGCTGAGCAGGGCAAACCAGTTGAGCTGCTTCAACTAGGTTCTTCTGCACCGGTGGCTGCGAAGCCACTAAGATCACACCCACCTAAGGGTAAACTTCTATTCCTAATTCGTATTCGTATAAGTACCATATCTAGTATATCCACGCACACTTGTGCTAACCCTCTAAACCTTAGGTTTAGGCTCCGGTTCCACCAAAACCTTCTCCGATGGCCGCACATATGTGTGCAGAAAGTGCAATCAAGACCATCCCGGCAAGGACTGCTATGGGAGAGAAATCAAGTGCTACAACTGCCAGAAACCGGGACACACAGCCAATAGATGCCCAGAGAATGCCAAGCCAAAAGGGAACTTCCAAAGCTACAAGCAAAGGGAAGGCAAGGAGGTTGCATCTGGCGATGCACCGACCCAGCAGGCACCACTGGGATAGGGATCCCGGGGACCTCAGAGGGGTGCACCACAGAGGCAGCCTGTCCTTCATGTCATAGACCGTGACGGGTCCGGTTCTAAGTCCGGCCCAGGTAATTATCCGAACCTTTAATCCTTGAAGAAGCATGCCTAAGTATTAGAGTAATTGTTGAGTGAAAGCATGAGTAAATGAATTGAAGTGTGTATTGAGCATGAAATGAAGTAGTTGAAACTAGTACTCACCGTAGATGAAATTTGTAACCATAGGAAGCTTTAGTATCTGTTACCCGATACCGGTAAACCTGAACCAAGAAGAGATCGACATCACCAACCACTACTACACCAACGAACAGTGTCAGGTCATCCGACCAGGTATGATCTTATTAAGGGGATACCTGACACCCGAAGCACAAATTTCAATCATCCGACGATGCAACGAGCTAGGAACGGGTCAAGGTGGATTTTATACACCCGAATTCCCCGGTGGAGCGAAGATGAAGCTGAAGATGATGTGCTTGGGAAAGGATTGGAATCCTTATACCAAGACATACCAGGAGACACGGACACAAGATGGAGCAACGCCACTGACAATACCTCCAGAATTTCAGACACTTGTCACGCAAGTAGTAGAACTTGCACAACAATGTGAACATGATCCAATCCCCGCACTTGAAGCGGACCTTTGTATCGTCAACTTCTATGAGAAAGAAGGACGACTTGGGTTACACCAAGACAAGGACGAGACAGCGGAATCTCTTAAACAATGAGTGCCTGTAGTGTCTTGGTCCATTGGTGATGACGCCGTATTTATGTATAGCGAGCAGAAGCGTGTGGACCTCGCACAGAAATTGGTACTGAGATCAGGAGATGTCCTAATCATGGGTGGGAACTCTAGGATGTTGTATCACGGGATCAACAAGATCAAGTTGAATACGGCACCACCGGCAATAATCAATGCCACACACATGAAACTAGGACGCCTGAACCTTACCTTTAGGAAGTATTAAATTCATAGTATCATGTAATCGATTAGTAACGTGTATTAGAGACACGGTATGTATGATGGTTGGTTTATCAATAAAGAGCAGTGTTGATTTAAATTCCACTTGTGTCCACCATCAATACTTATCCAATTGTGACTTAAATAGGTTGTGGACTCGGTACCGAAGGTAACCTGAGCATGCTCACCGAAGCACAAGCCGACAGAAGCGGCACCATCTTAACGGGAACATTCCCAGTGAACGGCATTGATGCCAATGTGTCATTCGACTCCGGCGCCTCTCACACCTTCGTATCACCATCTTTTGTGAAGAGGTTGAAGCTAGATGCGGATGAGCTACCGAATTTTCTGGTTACTCTCCCATCGAAGGAGCGAGTACAGTGCACCAAGTATTACAAATCAGCCACGATTGAAATCAAAAACGAAACGTTTCCCATTTCCTTCATCGAATTCAATGGATTGGGATTCGACTTAATCATCGGAATGAATTGGTTGGAGCGGCACAAGGGTAGAATCCTCTGCGCCGAGCACCGATTGCTGCTCAAGAGTCCTTCTAGGGTTACTGTATCTTACCGCCAGAGACCGAGAGAGCCTTCAACCACACTCATCTCCGCTATGGCTATGTACCGGGAGCTCAGAAAGGGCCATGAAATATACTTATGTTATGTACAAGACCTGGAGAGAGATCTAGAGTTCAGTGATGATGTACCGATAGTATCCAAATTTCCCGATGTATTCCCTAAGGAGCTACCCGGCATGCCACCTCAGAGAGCGGTAGAGTTTGAGATTGATCTTTTGCCAGGTACCGGTCCCATTGCTAGGGCACCGTACCGCATGGCACCTGCTGAAATGACAGAGTTGAAAGAGCAGTTACGTGATTTACTTGACAAAGGGTTCATACGCCCGCACGTATCACCCTGGGGAGCACCGGTCCTCTTTGTGAAGAAGAAGGACGGTAGTCTCCGACTTTGTATTGACTACCACGAGTTGAATGCGGTCATAGTAAAAAATAAATACCCATTGCCACGCATCGACGACCTATTCGACCAGCTGAAAGGAGCCTCAGTCTTCTCCAAGATCGACCTCCGTTCTGGGTATCATCAGATTGCTATCAGAGAGCAAGACATTGAGAAAACGGCATTCCGTACCAGATATGGCCACTACGAATTCACAGTGATGCCATTCGGTTTGTCAAATGCACCAGCAAAATTCATGGACCTCATGAATCGCCTATTCAGTGAGCAGTTGGACACTTCAGTTGTTGTCTTCATCGACGACATACTTGTATATTCCAAATCAGCAGAAGAGCATGAATTTCATTTGAGGAAAGTGCTTGAGACACTGCGCGAGAACCAACTGTATGCGAAGTTCTCCAAATGTGAGTTCTGGCTAGATCAGGTATCATTCCTTGGTCATGTCATCTCGAGCGCAGGTATCTCAGTTGACCCTTCTAAGATAGAAGCTGTACGATCATGGCCTAGACCTAAGACTGTTACCGACATCCGGAGCTTTCTTGGTCT
This sequence comes from Limonium bicolor, assembly GCA_023374045.1. NCBI lineage: Eukaryota > Viridiplantae > Streptophyta > Magnoliopsida > Caryophyllales > Plumbaginaceae > Limonium > Limonium bicolor. The sequence goes on along the minus strand of CM041778.1, from coordinate 70,166,471 downwards.
AGCCGGTTACTACCGGAGATTTGTGAAGGACTTCTCGAAAGTCGCTAAGCCCATGACTACACTGATGAAGAAAGATGCACCGTTTGTATGGACACACGAGTGCGAGTTATCATTTCAGAGCCTTAAAGACTCATTGACCTCAGCGCCCGTCCTTACTCTTCCAGAGGGCACAGAGGGATTTGAGGTATATTGTGATGCATCAGGCAAAGGAATGGGATGCGTACTCATGCAGCATGGCAAGGTTGTAGCTTATGCCTCCCGCCAGCTGAAAAAGCATGAGGAGAATTACCCGACACACGACTTAGAGTTAGGAGCCATTGTCTTTGCCTTGAAGATATGGCGACACTATCTCTATGGGGTAAGCATCACCATCTACTCCGACCACAAGAGCTTACAGTATGTATTCACACAGAAAGAACTGAATTTGAGATAGAGAAGATGGATGGAGTTTCTTTCAGATTACGACATCGACTTACAGTATAAGGAAGGGAAGGCAAACGTTGTAGCCAACGCCCTGAGCCGTCGAGCACACTCACTCCATTCGCTACTCGCTTCTTCTAGCTTGGTTGACGAGGTGCGAGACGCTCAGTTGAGCGACCCTTACATGACCGAAATCAGACAGAAGATCGAGAATGGTACATTTGAGAAGAAAAAGTATGACTTCAAGCTACATGAAGATGGTTTGATTCGGTTGAATGGCAGGCTATGCGTCCCCCGAAGCAATGCTGAGCTAAGGGATCGCATCCTGCGAGAGTCACACTGTTCCACATTGTCAGTCCATCCGGGAGCCTCCAAGATGTACAAAGACATGAGGAGGTACTTCTGGTGGTCTGGAATGAAGTCAGATGTGACAGAATATGTATTGAGATGCTTGACATGCCAGAAAGTAAAGTTTGAACATCGTAGACGGGCGGAATGGTACAATCGATGCCAGTTCCGGAGTGGAAAATTTCATGATATCTCCATGGATTTTGTTGTAGGACTCCACCTGCTAGGGGAGGACTCACATGATCTGGGTTGTAGTCGATCGCCTTACCAAGGTTGCCAGATTCATACCGATGAAGGACACCTGGAAGGTAGTGAAGCTAGCCGAGCTATTTGACAAGGAGATTATCAGACATCACGGAGTCCCGAAAACCATAGTATCTGACCGCGACACCAGATTTCTTTCGAGATACTGGAGAGCTACACGGGAAGCGTTGGGTACAGAATTGAAGTGAGTACCGCCTTCCATCCTCAGACCGACGGTCAGACAGAAAGGACCATCCAGACACTGGAGGACATGCTTAGAGCATGCGCCTTGGACTTTCAGGGGAGTTGGTTAGACAAGATTCATCTTATCGAGTTTTCTTACAATAATAGCTATCATGCTTCGATTAAGATGTCGCCTTTCCAAGCTCTATACGGTAGACCTTGCCGTACACCCTTGTGTTGGGATGAGTCGAGTGAAGCGGTCATCATAGGACCGGAATACCTTGAGCAAGTGCAAGCTGAAGTTCAGCAGATTCGAGCTAATATGAAGGCAGCCCAAGATAGACAGAAATCTTATGCAGATGTGCGACGACGGACCTTGAGTTCGCCGTGGGCGACCAAGTGTTCTTGCGCGTGTAACCTATGAAGGGTGTCTTCCGATTTGGTCAGAAGGGCAAGCTGAGCCAAGTTTGTAGGGCCGTATGCTATCACGAGAGAATTGGAGCTGTAGCCTACAGGTTAGCACTACCTGAGGACTTGGGGCGTGTCCATGATGTATTCAGTGTCACAACTCAAGAAGTACATTGCTGATCCTTCTCATGTCCTAGAGCCTGAAAGATTATCCATTGAGCCGACCATGAGATATGTTGAAACCCCGGTGAGAATCCTTGATAGGAAGACCAGAGACACTCGCCATAAGTCTATACGAATGGTGAAGGTCCTATGGTCAAACCATGATGTCGAAGAAGCGACATGGGAGTTGGAAGATGCCATGAAGGCTAAGTACCCACAGTTATTCATAGACTAGATAGTCTAGTATTTAGTAATACGGGTACGGGGCGTACCCCTTTTAAGGGGGGTAGAGCCTTTTTGCTTTTGCATTGCTTCGGGTTAGCATTGCTTAGTGTGTAGGTACTGTAGTAAGTTTTGATAGCACATGTAGTGCGGAGTGTATGTGTAATGTGAAGGTATGGATGTGTATGTGCAATGTGTGATGTACTGGTGTAATGCGTATTGTGAATTGCAATTGTGTATTGTGTGATGATATCTATGAAAATGATAGATTGTGTATGTGAACTGTGTATGATGCTTGAAGTGTATATGCTTGCAATGTGGAAGGAAGTAAACACCTCATAGGTGTAGTAAGACACATTATGGCAATTGGTTTGCCTAATGAGTAGAATTACTAAACTATTAACCCTTGAGCAACTTTGGGCAAAGTTCTTAAGGGGGTAGATTGAAATACCCCGTAATTAAAAATAGCGATTAATTAGGCTAATAAATATTTTAGAAGCTTAATTAAGTATAAATAAATATTAGGGAACAAATCCCGAAGAAAACGGATCCTTAAAATGGATTAAAAGCACTAACGAACATTAAAGCACATTTTTCGAGGTAACCGGGAAAACGTGACTTTAAGCGGGTCAAATAGACTCGTAACAATTTTAGTTAGCTAAATAGTCATTAATAAATATTAGTGGAGGTCTAGAACCAATAGAATTAATAAAACGAGAAAATAGTAAAAACTGTCAAAAACGGGAAGTTGTGGGGTGAGAGTGTAATTAAAACAAAGTAGTGTGTCCACTTTTAAAAATAAAAACTGAAAGTGAGTGTGTGTTGTGTGGGTATCCGGCCGCATTAGAGCCATGCCCCTCTTCTTTATTCTTCCTTATGTGCTACAGACAAAGGAAATAAAACAAAAACAAAAATAATCTCTCTCCTCTCACTCACTCAGAAACACGTACTGCATCTCCCCCTTCCTCTCTATTTTCTTCTCTGGCCACTGTAATGGCGATTTGAGAAACTCCTCACACAGAGCCACTTTTCCTCCACTTTTGATACCTCAAACCACCACCAAATGCTACAAAAACCATACCGTTGAATTCGTATCGTCAAGGAGATCATTCTCCACCTTTCAAAAATCTAAAACCACCAACTTTAATCTTGAGGGTATTATCGGTTAGGAGCTTCAAGAGCACCATTTCAAGATCTAGCATCTTCTACATGTCTGAGGTAAGAAGTAGACCAAAGCTTCACTCCTTTCCATTTTCCTTGCAAAAATACAAACTCACGTACGTACCACTATTCCATTGCTAGCCGGTTTGGTGTTCCATCTTGAGGGTTGGAGTCTTGTCATTTTCCACTCCAAAAACTCCATTAGAAGCTCAAGGTAAGATCTCCTAAGAGTTTAAATAAGTCCTCGTAAGTTAGGGTTTGAAACCTACGTAGGAAAATTTATTAGTTTGGTGTGTAAGTGTGTACCTTGTTACATGGTGTAGCTTGGTTTAAACAAAACAAGAAAACAAAGAAGGAAGAGGAGCTGTAAGGAAGAAGGAGGAGAAAAGGAAAAGAAACAAGAAAACCAAAGGTAATGAGAAGCTTCTGTATAATTCTTATGTTTGTGTATGTGTAGGTATATTGTTTTAGCAATGAACTAACCCACTGTAACCGTATGAAAAGAATGGGTACATTAATGTGAATGGTAGTTGTAGTTTGAAGTTTTTGAAAACGAGAAAATAATATGCTAAGTGTAAATGTTGAGTGTGCAGGAGGTATTTGAAATATATGTGAGAATAATGTATATGTTGAGCAAATTGTGAATAGGTTGAGTGTGCAAAATTATGTGGTGAACCTCTGTCAAAATTCGTTTAGGAATGTAGAGTCTTGGTTGATGTTAGAAAAGAAAGAAACATAAGGGAATTGCAGAGAAGAAAAATGTGATTTTCACTTTGGTTTGTAACAGGGAGAAAGAGTGTAGTTGAGTGGAGTAGTAAATGGTGTATTGAGAGTTGTCAAACTAAGTTAGGCTAGTGTAAGAGTCATTGAGTTAGTGGGAAGAAGAATAGGAAGGTCTGTAGCATTATTTGAAGAAGTAGAAATGTAATAGAGGAAGAAAAATTACAGTAAGGGTGATAATGTAACAGATTTTTATAGTGTTGGTTTAGGCTAGTTTAAAATGCTTAAACAAAGTTAAAACATGCTAGATTATATGTAGAAATATTAGGGAAGAGATTGGTAGAAGTTTGGAATTGAAACAAGTTGAAAAACTTATTAAATCACAATACTGTAACTAGGGTTTGCAAACCAGAACACAAACCCGGACTAGCCTTAAAATTCGACAGAAAGTTTTACAAAGGGATGGTCCGGGTTTACAAACCAAGATACTAACCCGGACCACCCCAAAAATACACCCGTAAGTTTCCAAAACAAATTGTCCGGGTTTGCAAAGTAGCACACAAACCCAGACGATGTCAAAAACATACCCGTAGCAATTTCAGACAGATGGTCCAGGTTTGTATATAGGGATGTAAACCCGGACCATGCATTTATTTCACCCGTATGTTGTTCTAGCGAGTTGGTCCGGGTTTGTAAACCCGGACACCAACCCGGACCAACACCAAATTCCTCCAGAATGTGTTTAAGCTTAAGTAAGGATGGGTAATGATGGGTAATGACATTTAACATGATTAAGACATAATTAATGTGTTTAAAGGCATTAAGGCCATAAACAAGTTTAGAAAATAATTTTAAGTATGTAACTTAAGTAAATGTATTTGAACAATAATGAATTAGTAAGTATAAACCGAGGAAATGTTAGTAAAGTAATTAGTAAGGTTAAGTAAGGGTAATTAACCACCCAATTGTATGTATATGTTAGGACTTGGATGTGAACACCGGAGGAACGTCGGATACAAGTACAATGGTGAACGGTATGAATTCCTCATGCCCCGTATGCTATCTTGGTTACTCTGATTTGTGTGTTGTGTGCTAATTGATCACCAAATAAGATAAATGCACGAATCGGAGTTATCATGTTTACTTGTGAATATGTAGTGCTGTATATTGATGTATAGTTTCTTTAATTCTTAGTTTGTATAATTCATGAAATGTATGGATGAATATGAATGTGTGTATGAATGTTGTGATGTACTATGACCGAACATGTTTATGATTGGACTTCTAACTAATTCCTAACGAGCTAACCAATCTAACCTAAATTGGTAATTAAATTGGAATGAGTAGAAGTCCGATATAGTTTCGGCCACGCGTGAGGATGAGGAGACACAAGAGGTTGGATCCGATTCCTGACTCTTAAACTAGTCCGCGGCCCAAAACCCCTTAAATGGGTAGCATCCCGGATTGGTGAGTCGAGTAAATCCCGGTGGCGGGACGGAGTAGCCCCGGGCCGGAGGTCATACCGACTTAACATGAGTAAAGTAAGTAAGTAAGAATGAGTAAGTAAGTGAATGTAGTGAGTAAGTGTAAGTAAGAGCAAGTAATGTGAATGAGTAAAAGAGTAAATAGCATTCCGATTAACCCGGATGCGTAATTTGGCTAACCCTTGTGAAGGTGAGAATGGTGTATGCTATTGTATTGTTGCCTTGGATTGTGCATTGTATATGTATGTATGTTGTATGCAAAGCATGTATGTATGAAATTAATGAACCGCATGTTTAGTGGACGTCAAATAGTCGGCGTGCCCTTGTTAGCACGCGGTATATGCGGAGTTTATACGCAGCTTTTTGCTGAGCCCCTTGGGGCGATGTTTTTACTACACGCAGGTACAAGAGAAGGATGAAGACTGTGAAGAGATGTAGCTTTATCTCTTTTGTCTTCTTTTTGTCTGTAAACAATGAATCATGAATGGTGTACTAAGTAGTACACGGCTGTAGCTTGTTATTAGCCGGTGTACCATGGGGTACACCTTTTTGGGATAATGAAAGAATGAAGCATTGGTATAGATGAGTAGAGGTTAGAACTCATTCTTTTGGCAAACTTGGAAATGATGTAATTTGAATATACTTTAGCACTCGGTAATCCATTGAGGTAAGCATATGGTATTTGCATTTGGTAAGCATTGTGTTAGTAGCTCGGTATACTTAGGCATCAGACCGTCACTGTAGGTAGTAATATATAGTCTTGCTAGCCGTATGGGCGGTTAGCGACGTTGTATCACCCGCCGTAGTAAGTAGTATTTCCGCTGCGAGTAGCTTTGATTATTGGGACGATTGGACGGTAAGCACAGGATTAGCGGTAGGGGTGTTACAATCCTACACTTTGAGGGGGCGTGTGAATGTACATATATGTACGACTATATACATGTTTCGGTAAACATATGACAGACACACACATGCATATATACGTATAGTTTCATGAACCGCTGTACATAATAGTTCTGTTAGTCAGTCTCCTCTTTAACTAGTCTTAGATATATATATGGTATATTGCTCTAAGTACAGAAACATTTTGTCTTCTGTCAATGATAATGAATATTTCTTTGTTTTCTTCCGTTCCTTTTCTCCTCCCTGTGTAAACCTCACACAACCCATGAGGTTCAAGTTGCAAACAGCAGTTCGATCAGACGATTAGGATGGCTGAAGGTGGTTTTAGATCTTGGTTTCTGCTACAAATGGGTGGCCTTGTTTAGGGCCAGTTTGGTTTATTTGGCATGAAAATCTATGTACTTCTCTAATGTAATGTCAAGGTTATGGAAGGTTTGGTTTAAAAAAAAATTAATTTAAGAGAGAGCATTCAGCAGTTGTAACTTAATTGTAAGCGAGCATTAATTCAGTCGTAATAACGAAATATTGAGGATTACATACGTAGCCGTCTCAATTAATTTGGGGGCCCTGTGCCGGTCCAAATACATGGATAATATCTTTCTTTTAAAGTTATAACAAAATTATATATTAATTTAAATAATAATCGGTTCTTATTAATTAATAAATAATCTAATAAAAAATTATTTTTTTAAGATACTACATTTTAAATTATTATATCTTAAATAATAAATATTTAATTATGTGATACAATTTTTTTAAATAAAATTATTTATTCATTTTTATACATGATTTAAGATAAAACATTGATTGAATAACAATTTTTAAGATTTATTTATCAATACCATATTTTAATGGTAATATTTCATCTTATAAAAAATATTGTACAAAATTATAATATTTAATTTTATGTACATATAGTAATATTTATGTAAGATTTTTTACTATTAATTAGTTTATTGTTTTATACTCCCTCCTATTCAAATATCTATCGTTTTAGAGAAGAGTCTGGATATATTTAGGTCTAGATTCATTTCTAAAACGACAGATATTATGAATAGGAGGGAGTATGTTTATACAGTATAGTTCATTAATAAAAATACCATATTTTTTTAATAATTTATTACTTATAATTTTTTATATAAGTTATTAATTAATTAATTATTACTAAAAAAATAACAAGACCCTTAAAAAATGGGGCCCCGATAAGTGGGGGCCCTGTGCCGTGGCTCCACTTGCACACCCTGTTAGCCGGCCCACTAGGTAGGTGAAGGAGAATCGTAGATCAAATATCGCGTTGTACCCTGCAACAGCCATATATATATATTATATTGTTGCCATATGAACACGGAATCTAGATTATTGTTTCTGTTGAGTGTGTGTATACATATTCCGTACATGTTAAAAATTACTTAACGTTTTTTTTTTAAATTACTTAACGTTCTGTATATATTGGCATTCGCATATAGACTAGATTTTATATATAATTTGTGGGTGCTTGGGCACTTTCCCCAGTCATTTATATACTTCATAATTTGTGATACAAACTATATTTATCTCTTACTTAAATTTTACAATATATAAATTAAATAAATTGGTGTTTAATTCACCTTTTAAAAAGGAAAATAAATGTACGTACTAGTAAGGTCGGTGCAATACTTCGATCGGCTAGGCTACACCTTTCTTACAAAACCATGGATATGAAAATTTTAGAAGGTTTGAAGAGAATATCGGGAGAGAAGAGAGAATGAAGCGAGAAAAATGAGCACGGGAAGGGAAGAAAGGAATAGTCCAATATGTTTTGTACGTTCATGAAGAACAGGATTTTTGGCTATGAAGACAGCTGATTGGTTGTCACATTTCAGAGGAATGGGTGTGACATTAGGAGCTCCAACTTCATTTAGTAAACGACTTAGCCATGCAAGTTCTGAAGTGACTCTCCTCATAGCCCGATATTCAGCTTCTGCAGATGATAAAGAAACACAAGTTTGTTTCTTCGATTTCCAAGAAATAGGAGACCCTCCAAGAGTTATGTAATAACCACTGACTGATCTTCGAGATATTGGGCAAGTAGCCCAATCTGAATCACAGTAGGCAACAATCATAAGTGGTGGAGTTATTCAAGAAGATTCCATATCCAATGGTGCCTTTGATATAGCGTAGCAAATGAATGGCAGCATTCCAGTGAGTATCATGAGGGTTTTGTAAGAACTGGCTCAGAAGTTGAACACTGAAGTTTATGTCTGGTCGACTGTTAACAAGATAATTTAGTTGACCAATAAGGCGCCTGTAGAGTTCAGGACTTTTTAAAGGTGTGCCGGTTTCAAGGTGTAACTTGATGCCTGGATCAAGAGGACTTGCCATGGACCGTTGAGTGTCGACCTGATACTCACGGGTGAGTTCTTTAGCAAACTTGTGTTGAGTAATGACCATCCCGTCTTCAGTGGTGACAAATTCCATGCCAAGGAAAAAATGTAGTTGTCCTAAATCTTTGATCTTAAATTCCATGTCAAGTTGTTGTTTAATCCTCTGTATTCCGTCCCTGTCATTGCCACAAACTAGTATGTCATCTACATAAACTCCAAGATAGATTTTTGAAATGCCTTCTTCTCGTTTGAAAAGAGAGTGATCATTTTCGGACAACTTATATCCTTGATTATACAGGAAAGTTGATAGGCGAGCATACCACTGTCGAGATGCTTGTTTTAAGCCATATAATGACTTTCTCAATCGACAAACTTTGTTATTGCCTGTGATATGAACACCATCGGGAATTTTCATGTAGATCTCTTCATGGAGGTCACCGTGAATAAAGGCATTATTCACATCTAATTGATCGATGATCACATTTGATTCCTCTAGCATCAAACTTATGTCTATTCCGTTTAGGACTTGTATCGAAAACTAAACACCCAAAGGTTTTTATTTTCCCATAGTCTGGAGCGAATCCATGAAGAATCTCATATGGAGATTTTCCTGACAAAGTGGATGATGGCAACCGGTTTATTAAATGTGTAGCCATAAGTATGCATTCGCCCCATAATTTTAACTTCAAACCGGATTGAAAAAGAAGAATCCGGGCTGTATCAAGAAGGTATCGATGCTTCCTTTCAACAACTCCGTTTTGTTGAGGAGTATAAGCACAGGATGTTTGATGAAGGATACCTTTATTTTTGAAAAATGTTGTTAAATCCCTTGATAATAATATTCAAGGCATTATCAGATCTAACAATCTTAATTTCCTTTTTGCATTGTCTTTCAACCATGATAATAAATTCCTTTATTGCATCGGCAGCTTCTGATTTTTGTTTTAATAGTTTCACCCAAACACTTCTACTTTTATCATCAACGATAGTCAAGAAAAATTTTGAACCGTCATGATTTACTTCATTACAAGGTCCCCATATGTCCAAATGTATCATGTCAAAACAATTCGCACTAATCGATTCTGATTTTGGAAAAGGATTTCTATGACCCTTCGCTTTGTAGCATATATCACAAACAAAATTGGAAGGAACATCCCCTTTCTTGATTAGATGAAGATTCAATAGCTTGTCTATAGGTGTATGACCAAGTTTGTTATGCCAATACATTGACTTATTTGAAACTATACTACTGAAAACTGAAATAGAAACATTTCTACGGTAAATCTTGTTCCTTCTCTCCAAAAAGTTCTTCAGGGCTTGAGCATCTAACCAGTACAAGCCATTGCGCATACTTCCAATTCTTCCCTCAAGGTTCGAGATAGGGTCCTGCATATGACAAGAATCCTCCTTAAAGATTAGTGAACAACCGGTTTGTTTCACAAATTTGCTCACTGATATTAAAGCAAGTTTGAATGAAGGAACATGCAAAACATCCTCCAATTTGAAGTTTTCTGTTAAAACTACAGAACCAGTGGTGTTAATTCTTTCTCTTCTTCCGTCAGGCATGGTCACAAATTGGTTATGCTTCATGTGTTGTATATTACTAAAATTTTTCTTCATTTCCACATAAGTGATCAGTGGCACCACTATCCAATATCCAATTACTTTCTTTCTTATGCGTTTTATAATCTGAAAAACTATGTTTTTCATGCCTATTATAAGCAGTAAAGGTACCGATACCTGTAAAACTGCAAGCAGCATTTCCTTCTTTCTCCATGCTGCTGTCTTTCTGCATATAGTTCCTCATCTGATTGAACTGTTCGATGGTGAGGCCTGGAACAGGTGAATTCTTTATAAATTCTTCCTGTTCTTGATTGAGCACACAGCTAACAGCAGCCTTTTTTTCTTTGGGACCCTTCCACCAATCAGGATATCCATTTAAAACAAAACACCCTTCTCTGTTATGACCTTTTCTTTCACAGTGTGTGCAGTACATATTTCCTTTCTTAACATCAGATTTGTTACGAGGTTTCTGATTATTCCAAGCCCTAGACTTATTGTTTGCAGAATTTCTATCGGTATAATTCACAAACACTTGGTCTGCACAATCCTTCCTGCCACTATCATGGATATTGCGCTGCCTTTCTTCTTGTAAAACAACAGCATAGGCATTATCCACAGACGGTAATGGCGACATCATTAGGAGGTTTCCTCTCACATTCAAATATTTTTGATTCAGACCAAGAAGAAAATCGAACACTTTATCTTCTTCAAGTAATTTTTGTACTTTATCACCGTGACCACAAGTACAAGCATCTATCTGTATTATACTAGCAGTTTCATCCCAAATTCTCTGTAGCCGATTAAAGTATGTACTAACATCATCACTGCCTTGTTCAATTCTAGACAGTTCTCTCCTAAGATTGAAGCGACGAGTACCGTTTACCTGATCATATCGGCGGCAGAGGGCATCCCACATACCCTTGGCTGTGGTGTGGAATAATAGGCTGTCTCCGATACTTGTTTCCACTGCTGTCAAGATCCAAGACATTACGAGGTTGTTGCATCGTTCCCAAGCTGCTGCTCGAACGGAATTCTCGGTTGATTTCTTCAGAGTTCCATCGATGAGGCCAATTTTATTCTTCGCCGACAAGGCAATCTGCATCCCTCGTTTCCATGTCTGAAAACTCGAACCGGAGAATTTCGAAACGAGCTGAGCGCCGGGGAGATCCGTTGATAACAAGTGGAGGGGGTCTGTGGTTGCGATGGTCTGCTCCGCGATGACATCTTTCCCCTTCTCATTGTTCTTCCCGGCGTCTGGGTTAGCCATCGATGCGAGTTAAATCAGAGAAGAAGAAAAAACAGGATCGCAAGTTCCTGCTCTGATGCCATGAAAATTTTAGAAGGTTTGAAGAGAATATCGGGAGAGAAGAGAGAATGAAGCGAGAAAAATGAGCACGGGAAGGGAAGAAAGGAATAGTCTTGTATTCAACTTCTTGTATATTTGATATGTGTACAGAGAAGCACAACTACTCTCTATATATAGAGTAGTAGAATTATCTAGAGATTTACATAGAGGGTAAGAATGAGAAGATCCTAGTCAAAGGAAATAATACATAAGGGGTAAGTATGAGAAGATCCTAGAAATAAGAATGAGAAGATCCTAGTCAAAGGAAATAATACATAAAGGGTAAGTATAAGAAGATCCTAGAAAAAAGAAATAATGGGCTAGCCCAAATGTACCATACAAGAAATAATGGGCTAGCCCAAATGTACAATAATGGGCTAGTTATCTTCTTATCCTAACAGGATACTGCATGCGCGCTTGCATGCATGCTATATAGTATATAAATAAAGGCAGGAGGAGGCTTGGCGCCCTAATCACTATCCAATTAATTAGGCACTCCAAATCACACTTTCTTTCCTCTTACAATTATATAACTCAATAACAAAGATGGCCCTTCCCAATACATCGGTCAGGCCTTTACAAACCCCACAGGATTCTTTCAGGTGGTTCTGAACTTTGTCGATGCCGTTGCCTTTCACAATTCCATGTTGGGTAGCCTTCGTTAATCTCCCCGTTGCCAGTTGCATTGTGTTGCCCCCAACTGGCATGCTTTGGAGTGGCATGAACGTTCTACGTATGATACCGACTGCCTTCGGTCTAGTCGTTAGGGTTACTACCACTGTGTTTCATGTCGTGCCCCGTCTTTTTTGATCAACAATGAAATTACATAATTCATGCTTTTTGAAATAATCATAAATATAATTTAATATACTTAAAATTTATGTTTGCATTATTAAAAGGGAAACTTATTTATAGAGAAAATGAATATTCATTATTAATAAAATTAACCTTATTCAATTAAGGTAGTTTCCAACCCTAGAATGGTTAACACCGTCGAAGAAGCCTAATGTAATTCGGTTATATCCTCCACCCAAGAAAAAGAAAACCTAACTCCTCATACAACCCTAGGACGGTTAATATTGTCAAAGAAGCTTAAGCTGTTAAAGAAGCTAACATCGTCGAAGAAGGATAATTTGGTTTGGTTATTAACCACCACAAAAAAAAACGGAAAACCTACCCCTGTACAATCCTAGGATGACTAACCCCATTGAAGAAGGTAACACTACCGAAGAAGCTAACACCATCGAAACATATGAAAGTTTTAAAAATAATCATGTGCAAAAAAAATTGTGTGGTTCGTTTATTTTCGATGAGAATCTTATAACATATCACTAGTAGAAAAAGGGCCTATTTCAACGGTTCTTAAGGGTCTATTTTGGCGGTTGTGAACCGCCGAAATAGGTCTGAGAACCTATTTCAGCGGTTATAAAACCGCCGAAATAGGGAGACCTATCTCGGCGGTTGTAACTACAAACCGCTGAAATAGATACTCGCTAAAATCATAAACTAACAACATCTATCTCAGCGGTTGTAAGCTTGCAACCGCCGAGATAGACCCGAGGTCGGTCCCAGGGGTGGTCCCTTGGTCGATCAATCCACTACAGGAAAATGGGTCATTTGTGACCAAATACACGACCAAATATTTATCATGTTCGTAATTAATTAATTAATTATGATAACACTATATTTTTGTCGTTACACGTATCTTTTTATGGACCAAAATTTTTTATCTTTGTTACATAATCACGTTTTTGGTCACAAATAAGTAACAGCGTATTTTATCCATGTCTGGTGCCATTAACTTCAGAAAGATCGCCAAAAAAAATAGTGTTCTACAAAAAGTGATAATTACTTAAATCTTTTACCTAATAAAGATTAGTCTGAAACAACAAAAAAATCTGTAACTACTTCCTGCCGATGCGAATCTACGAAAAAATCTGTAACTACTTCTTGTGAATCTACCTATTCGATCATTTAATTTCTCACCGATAAATAACACTTCATATAACTACTGCATCTGCGGAAGATTTTGGGAAGTGAGTGGTGAGAATCGTTGAAAGCATTCGAAGTGGTGAGAATCGTTGAAAGCATTCGAAGTGGTGAGAATCGTTGGAACAATTCCCAGGGGTGAGAATCATCGAAACCAATACTCAATGGTGAGGATCACAAGGTTAAGTTTAAAACCTAAAAATTTGCTCATTGATTGCTCATTTAAATCTGGCTAGTGACTGAATTGCATCCATCTGTTAGGAACAAAAAATCCAGCGTGCGCCGATTAATTCTTACAAATATCGTGTTCAGCCTTGAGCAAACAATATTCTTTGCCAGGTTAGTATGCAACATTGAATTCGCTCTATATAGCAATTAACTGTACATGTATTGCTCTGTGCCTATATATATCGTCGAATGCAACAATTTTAGGACGTTCAAAGAAGATATAAGGGATACAACCATAACTTTAGGCTTGAGCAGAGCTTAACAGGAGACAAATTACTGAAACTAACGTATATAAATTTATTTGCTTCAAAATCTCGTGCTTTTTTATCTGCTCCACTTACATCTATAGTTAATTGTTGGAAGAAATATGTGACTATTTCTACCACTTAGGCAGTGTACCTCTCGTTTTGCGGAATAGTGGATTTGTGGGTTGTCGTACTCTTGGGGACCTCGTTGTGGATAACTGATAGTGTAATAAATTGACTGAGATTTCTAGTAAACAGATTTTATCAATTTTTAGGGAGAGTATGATTAACAGCTAACTCATAAGACAATAAGAAAAACAATTAATCAAAACAGAAAAGAAATAGAAATTGTAAATCTTTTTGTTTTTGAAGAAGCATCCTGGGTTGTTCTGCTCACCTATTTTATTTAATTAAATCAATATAACTTTCCCACTTTAGTAATAAACTCAGGAATCTTAATAATTTCATTGACCGGTCCTTGTACAATAAACCCAAATTAACTCAAACAACAAGCCGCAATTCCTTGCCCAAGTCATTTATTAATTAATCGCTTAATTACCAATTCCTATTGGAGACACATTAACCTATAGGCGAAAACACGCTTCTAGTCGTTAACCCGTTTTGACTTCCTATGTCTAGAACCTTGTCTCAACACCGCATTTCAACAAAGAGCTACAAATATCACTTTAATAATTGTACAAGAAGATTAAAGCGCATTAAGTACAAGAATCAAAATACTGCTTAGATAAATTATAATGGAAAGCTCACATAACACAATTATATAAAACAGGCTCGCTTCCTAACCCGGGAGGCTAGGTTTATTAATCACACATAATTATACAAACAAACATAAGAAATAAGATAGTCGGAACGAACGAAGAAGAACGAACAGATGTCCAATCGACTTCTTCGTTGGTTCTATGGAAAATAACAGCGTAAGGCTAAAGAACGTAAGGATAATGAACTTTGGATTTTTGGCCGGGCCCTGAAGAAGATTGAAGGAGCGTGGATTTTATAGAGCAAAGGAAGAGGAAGAAAACAGGCTGCGACAACGCGTGAATAATTTAAGGAGTGGAGTGGGGCGGCGCCTGATATTGCTCATAGTAGATAGATATGTTTGCAGGCGCCGAACAAAAATGGGGAAGACGGTCGGTTCGTTAATTTTCTGGATCTGGAACTCGGTTGCATTTACACACGTCCGCCTTTGTGTCCTTGCTTATTTCCCCGGACGTCTCACACGCTGCTCTGTCTCTTGTCCGGCCTTATTTCCACGGACTGGACACGGACGTGGCTTAGTCTTGTCCGCCCTTTCTTCCCCGGACAAGCCACGGACGTGGTTAATTTCCAGTCCTTGTCCGCCCTTTGTCCGTGTAAACTTCCACGGACATGTTATGCCTTGTCCGCCTTTTGTCTAGGTTTTTTTTTTCCACGGACGTGACTATGGTCACCGTCCTTGATTGCGTCCGCCCAAATATCCACGGACGTGGGTAAGGTTAGCGCGTGCCGTGATTCATTTTAATCCTTGTTTGATATATCGATTCATATACTGCTTTTTCCTACATTTAACACATATAATACATTAGTTTATATCACAAACATAATAATAGGAAAAACCCAAGATAAGTGAGAAACATTACTTAAAATGCTGCAAATTATAAGGTGATTAAACCTTAATAAGTCTATATGTTTTACACTTATCAAACTTCCTCACACTTAAGCTTTTGCTTGTCCTCAAGCAAAATAAGGAGTGTAACTATCTCTAAGCCATAGTATAAAACAAGATTAAATAAGTGTAGAAGGGAATTAGACAAAGTGACAATTGAAAGAATAATTCTGCTCTAAGAAGTAGGTTTTTGCAAACAGTGAAAAAGAGCAATTTTATAAAAGCATAGAAAAACTAGATTGCAGAAAACAAGTTAGATTAACTCGGGATCTTTCCATCATTTCTTTCCTTAAATACCCAGAAATGACAAGGGTTGTGAAGTATTACCATATTCCGCAGTACCTTTCAACACCACGTACTCATGTTTACAAATAAAAATTGCAATTTATTACTTTCATTCATTTTTTTGAATGCGAAAAATGTATATACAAAACAAACATTTTTTTTTATAATTGCATTATTTTTCTGTACCCCAGACTTTTCTCTCTATCCTTGTAGCGGTGTTGGGTCTTCTATCCCAGATCACGAGACCTTAGGTAGATAGGTGTTAAGGCACCTCGGAGAACTTAATAACCGGATAGACGAGGCCTGTTTTTGGTTTTAGCAAAATTTATAAACAGCGGAGTACCTTGTCTTTATCCTTTTCTTTCCTAACTTTCCAATCATTTCCAAAATCCCAAGCTAAGCTAAATTGGTTTTTACAATTAGCAGATCTATCGTATTTTCAGTGAAAATAGAGTATTTTGATTAAAAATAATTTTATACAAACTCCTTTACACAAAACGATTCTTTCAGTTGTCACTTGGCTTAATTTCAAACACTTCTACAATTTTTTATCTCATTTTTTTTTCAAAATGTTGGCAATTTGAATAGCAAAAAGCGAGTGTGGCATTAATGAACAACTGACATATTTTCAGGGAAAGGTCTCTACTTCCTCACACTTGAGAGGAGCAATGTCCTCATTGGTCAAAATAAATTCACGAAAAGGACCTTTCAAAATATGCCAGACTCATGAAGGATTAAATTAATAAAGAAGCTTTAACTTAATATAGGTTGAACATTAATATAATAAACGAAAAACTGAGACTCCCCTTGTATCGTAGATTGAGGAAGGTGCCCTTCCTCACACTTAAAGCTTTGGTAGGGGTGAAACGTTCCTCACACTTAAGTTCACGCAAGTGTCCAACCGGAGATATCAAAATTACCAGAACAACTGAGGTTGCTTTCCATATGCGAGTTCAGTTATATGTTTGAATATAGAATTTATTCGGAAAAGAAAAACCTGTATAGCCAGCAGAACTCAAGTGGCACCAAAAATAGTAAGAGAAAAAACATAAATAAAAATGCATTGCATAAAAATAAAAGCTTGAGCAATATAAAAAGTGAACTGTTACCTCCTGATTGCAAAAAGTATGACAAGGTTAAAACAGTACGAGTTTACAAAAAGTTAGTGAATAAGAGAGATATATAAAATAAAATAAAAAAAAAGAAAAATCACTGTGGTGGCTGCTGCGGTCCCTGACCTATCTGGGTGAGGAGATGCTGTATGAGCTGAGCCGTCCGCTCCTGCTGCTCATTCGACCGCTCAAGCTGCCGAGCTGTTTGTGCATGCAAATCCTCACTCCGGTCTAAGCGCTGTGTCATCTGTGTCTGGGCCTCGCGGAGCGTAGTCTGCTCAGCCAGCATCCTCTGCTGGGTCTGCTCAAAGCTCTCAAACCGCTGGTGCATCTACTACTGCATCTGGTGGAAGGCCTGAAGCTGAGTCTGCAGCTCTGACGTGATAGGAGGTATCGGAACAGGAGCTGGATCCTGCATCACGGTGGTCGTCGGCTCATAGGGCTCAGCTCCCTGTGCTGTGGAAGGTGGCTCAGGATCAGCTGAAGGTGTAGCTCCTGTACTAGGCCCTGCTGCAGTGGAGGATGCGGTGGAAGACCGGCCAGTGCGACCTCTGACCCAGGTACCGTCATCTAAGCGCATGAAGCCCCAGCGCCTCACAGTCTGCAATGTGACTGGGCGCTCTCCCGTCTGGATCTCTAATCCATGTGTGGCACCCTCTGGAAGGACAGAGCAAAGGTGGTGCTGGATGAAGAAGGGAAAAATAGGCGTGATCTTCTTCTTCTTCGTCCGTAGATAGTACACCACCTTATGTAGCTGGCTAAACATGATGTGTGGAATAGAGACACGCTGAGCAGGCGGAGATGGCGAGAGGAAGTAGTGCAGTAAAGCGCAATCCTCATTAGAAGCATCGATCGCGGCATGGGGCCGGATCTAATGACTAAGGATCTCTAGGAGTAGTCTCTGTAGCAAGGTGGGGAAACTCGTGTAAGCGAGGACATCCTTGTCCTCCTCCCCTCTACGTCGGGTCGTCCGACCTACATCCTGGAGCCACCTTGCCTTTGATCTGTGCAGGTGATCCTCTGTAAATCCTCTGATATGGTCCGGGCTATCCGGAATCTGCAGGATAGTAGAGAAGGTCTCTGGTGTGATCTCGATAGGGAGATGGCGGACGAAAGAAGTGATCCTCAGGTTGCCTGTCTAGGCATTCACATAGAACTCTCTAACCATGGCTGGAAGGAAGAGTCCCTCACCCATCTTTAGGACCCGTGAAAGTCCAAAACCAGCAAACAGGGTGTCCACCCCTGTGGCCTCGATCACCTCAGGCGCTATTCGCCTCTCCATCACAAAGTCCTTACCCTGATCATACCAGGCTCGAGCCTCTGCTGAAATAAATCCATCATCCCGAAGAGCCGGCTAGGGAGAAGGTGCAGAAGAGGACGCACTGGGGCAATTGCCCCTAGTAGCACCAGAGTGTCCACCACGAGTACGAACCATACTAATAAATTGTGAAATTGAAATGTAAATAAATAATAACATAAAATTAAATTAATATCAAACAGAGCACTACAATCCACATAAACAACTTAGAATTTTTTTTTCATTTTTTTTATATATACACACGTCCGGGTCTGTAGGGCCGGACGCAGACCCGGACACAGCGAAGAACCCTAAATCGACGGGTTGCGAACGGCAGTTTCCAGATTTCACCCAATTCCACCAAACCTTCGACCAATGTTGCAATTTTTGTACTCAAATCACCAGAATACTAACATAATCTGTCCAGCAACCAACCTAATCTACCAATTTCAACCCAGATTCGAAGTAAAAGAAATAAAAACCTGTTTGAAGATCGGTTGCGGTTTGAAATGGGGAAAAACGTGGGTGGTTGCGCGTCGTCGGAAGCTGCTCCTGTGGTTGCGCTTTGTCGCCGGTTGCGCTGTTGCGGTGGTTGCTGGCTGCGCGTCGGTGGTGGAGCGGCTGTGGCGTGGTGGGCAGCGTCGCTAAGGCAGGAGGAGTAGCGGGTTTCGGGTGTTAGTTCGCCAGAGAAGGAAGGAAGAAGAAAGAACGAAGAAGAAGAAAGAACGAAGAAGAAGAAAGAAGAAGAAAAAAGAGTTATGTAGGCACGTCCGTCCTGTGTCCGTCAAATAAGGCGGACGCGTTGTTTTTTTTTTTCGACGTCCGGGTTTCTGTCCGTCCAAACAAGGGCGGACTTTGTTTTTGTCTTTCAACGTCTGTGTCTTGTCCGTCCAATAAGGGCGGACGTCTCTATCTCCTTCCTTGCTTCCGGCTTGCGTCCGACCTTTTAAGGGCGGACGTGAGTCCCGTTTTTTTTTTGTTTTGTTTTTTTTATTTTATAGATTGTCTGTGTTTGGGTCCGGCTTTTTAAGGCCGGACACACCTAAACTTCATTTTTTTATTGATTTAATTAAACCGAAAATAATGAAACAGAAAGAAATAAAAACAAAAATAAATGTAGTAAATAATTAAAATAAGAAGGGCAGAATTTAAATGACAGAATTTAAATGGCAGGAATTTAAAGAACTGGAATTTAAATGACAGAAATTTAAATGTTAGAAATTAGATGACAGAATTTAAATGATAGAAGTTAGATTGCAGAAATTTAAAGTTAGAAGTTAGATTACTGTAATTTAAATGTTAGAAGTTAGATTACTGAAACAAAATATTATATGACAGAACAAAATAAAACTTAATTATGAAACAAAATTAATATATTAACAGAATACTTCACAATTAAAATATTAACAGAATAATAGAAACAAAATATAATAGAAACAAAATATAATAGAAACAAAAATTAAAGAGTAGCAAAATAAATCACATATTTAAAAATAGAAAACTCAATAAAACTAAAAACTATCAATTAACCGTGCCGGAGGTCCCCGACAACGGCGCCAAAAACTTGTTGGAAGAAATATGGGACTACTTCTACCACTTAGGCAGTGTACCTCTCGTTTTGCGGAATAGTGGATTTGTGGGTTGTCGTAGTCTTGGGGAACTCGTTGTGGATAACTGATAGTGTAATAAATTGACTGAGATTTCTATTAAACAGATTTTATCATTTTTTTAGGGAGAGTATGATTAACAGCTAACTCATAAGACAATAATAAAAACAATTAATCAAAACAGAAAAGAAATAGAAATTGTAAATCTTTTTGTTTTTGAAGAAGCATCCCGGGTTGTTCTGCTCACCTATTTTATTTAATTAAATCAATATAACTTTCCCACTTTAGCAATAAACTCAGGAATCTTAATTAGTTCATTGACCGGTCCTTGTACAATAAACCCAAATTAACTCAAACAACAAGCCGCAATTCCTTTCCCAAGTCATTTATTAATTAATCGCTTAATTACCAATTCCTATTGGAGACACATTAACCTATAGGCGAAAACACGCTTCTAGTCGTTAACCCGTTTTGACTTCCTATGTCTAGAACCTTGTCTCAGCACCGCATTTCAACAAAGAGCTACAAATATCACTTTAATAATTGTACAAGAAGATTAAAGCACATTAAGGACAAGAATCAAAATACTGCTTAGATAAATTATAATGGAAAGCTCACATAACACAATTATATAAAACAGGCTCGCTTCCTAACCCAGGAGGCTAGGTTTATTAATCACACATAATTATACAAACAAACATAAGAAATAAGATAGTCGGAACGAACGAAGAAGAACGAACAGATGGCCAATCGACTTCTTCGTTGGTTCTCTGGAAAATAACAGCGTAAGGCTAAAGAACGTAAGGATAATGAACTTTGGATTTTTGGCCGGGCCCTAAAGAAGATTGAAGGAGCGTGGCTTTAATAGAGCAAAAGAAGAGGAAGAAGACAGACTGTGACAACGCGTGAAGAATTTAAGGAGTGGAGTGGGGCGGCGCCTGATATTGCTCATAGTAGATAGATATGTTTGCAGGCGCCGAACAAAAATGGGGAAGACGGTCGGTTCGTTAATTTTCTGGATCTGGCACTGGGTTGCATTTACACACGTCCGCCTTTGTGTCCTTGCTTATTTCCCCGGACGTCTCACACACTGCTCTGTCTCTTGTCCAGCCTTATTTCCATGGACTGGACACGGACGTGGCTTAGTCTTGTCCGCCCTTTCTTCCCCGGACAAGCCACGGACGTGGCTAATTTCCAGTCCTTGTCCGCCCTCTGTCCGTGTAAACTTCCACGGACATGTTATGCCTTGTCCGCCTTTTGTCCGGGTTTTTTTCCACGGACGTGACTATGGTCACCGTCCTTGATTGCGTCCGCCCAAATATCCACGGACGTGGGTAAGGTTAGCGCGTGCCGTGACTCATTCTAATCCTTGTTTGATATATCGATTCATATACCGTTTTTTCCTACATTTAACACATATAATACATTAGTTTATATCACAAACATAATTATAGGAAAAACCCAAGATAAGTGAGAAACATTACTTAAAATGCTGCAAATTATAAGGTGATTAAACCTTAATAAGTCTATATGTTTTACACTTATCATTAATGGATAGAATTAGTAAACATAACCAGTCATTCCCACTGTTGAACTGGAGCGATTGGCCTTGTGAGCTGGAGGTGAAGTGGTCGCTTTTGCGAAGAACACATAGTAATAAACATTAAGGATCATGTTGACAACCATAGAAACCGCTCCAGCAATAAAAATACCCTTCATAAGAGCCTCACAAGAGAAGTTCTCCATGTTTCTATACTTTGTATGGTATGCATTCTGTTTTGCACCAGCAATTAAACAAGCTTCCACGACCAAAAATGTTGTCCATGATGATAAAAAGTAGATTATAGTTGTAACAGAAGACTGTTTACATATCTCTGGAAACTTCAAGGGCATCGTTGTTTCAAAAGCTCCAATTCTTGATTCTGTCAACATGTGGCTTGATCATTACTCAAATGAAGAAGCGGAGAGGAACATTTTAATAGGTTTTGCTCAAGCTCAAAAACTTTCTCAAGGTGGGAACCTCTGTAAGCTCTTAGGAAGATGTAGTGTTATGGATATGCGGTCAAGATTTGACCGGTTGAAGAGGATGGATACGCTTAACACAGATGTGCTTAAATGTATATTAAGCATTTTGGCTGCTTCTCCAAACGTCATCAAAAAAATATAAATCAAATACGACACTCTACTTAAATGACGAAACAAAACAGTGATTAGTGATCAACCAAATAAACCAATGATCACAATCAAGTATATAAGAGAAAGCAAATGGCTGCACGGCTGCAATAGCCTGGTAAAAGAAGAACTATTCTAATGCTAGAGAAATTAGAATATGATTTTTGCACGTTTGCCCATTTAACACAGTGATACTATACTAGTATTCTCGTAGGATGAATTATTTTAAACTCTGAAAACATGATACAAAGTTTTTTTATGAAGTTATATTTGAAGATTTATCACAACTACTTCAATTTTCTCATTTTTGAAATGATTCTTGTTTGTCTGTTGTTCTCTTTGATGCTTGGTTAATTGAGTTATTTCATTGCACTTATCAATTTAGTTTAATTATACCAATTAAGTGAGAATAAATGAAATGATCCACAATAATCACATACTGTTGTACATATATATACTTTGTTCTGTTCTGATTAAATCGTACTGTTGTATAAAATTTGTTTGTGTTGTTCTGATCTGTTTGGGGTATTAGTGTACATGTTTTTTTAAACAACAGTAAGTAATAGTTTCATTCATGGTTTGTTGATAGGCTCACGTTCAACATAGTACATAATTCTTTAACTTTCTTTTTTTTCCTTTTTTATGAAGATTGAAAAATGTGGTCTATATAGCAGAAAATACCCAATTGACTCTCGTTTTGAGTCTGTACAACTGTTGTACCATCACCATTGTCTTCCTCAAGCCCCGGCAAATACTCCATAGCCTCCTTTTCCTTTTCAGCACCTCTAATTCTAAATAGCTCTAACAAATGTTCTGCACCATGTGAATGTTGAAGGGTGACAGTAACGAGTGCCAGAACCCCTGACGTAATCTGATGAATTTTCCTCTACTTACTTGTAGTCAGTTTATAACTTTAGCCAAAAAGGGTCACTTCCCCAAGACAAAGAGTCCTTAATGTCACAAACAAAAGAAGTTGCGATGTTTAATCCAGCAGGAATATTGCCGTAGTTAGCAGTAACCATGTTCATGTATTGCTGTGCCTATACCGCATTCTGAGTAAGCTGTAGAAATCAATTTCTAAACTATTATTTTCATGTCATCTCCTGATTCAGGCTTCTTATTTTCTTCTCGTGGTCTAAACTAGGACAACTTTTGAGAAATGGGCCATACAGGACCATGTGGGCCCTGCACTAAGATACATTTTGATAGGATTGGGAATCGTGATGCTGCTTCATTGGTCAACAATGATGATCCTTCTTATATTAAGATATGGAACCTTGTCTTCATCCAGGTATATTTTTAATGTGCAACATCCTTTTCCCACATTATTTGTGGGTATATATAACATGTTAGCATCTGTTATAAATATGATGCATAAAATTCTCTTTTTCTTTTGGTGATCAAATTCAAAGTTGCTCATCTATCTATCCTTAACCTTTCTATTTTGTGTTCGCAATACTAAATTTTGACTTCTGATGCTCTTTGAATATTTCTGTACAGTATAACAGAGAAAGTGATGGGCCACTTAAAACACTTCCAGCAAAACATGTTGACACTGGCATGGGTTTTGAAAGATTGGCATCTATTCTGCAGGACAAGTTGAGCAATTATGATACAGATGTATTCTTGCCTATATTTAAGGCGATTCAAAAGGTAGGCAGGTGAAGACTATTTTTTCATATCTACCAATACACCATCTACAAATGCATAAATTACAAAGAATAACCAAAGTACACTTCATATCTACCAATACACCATCCACAAATGTATAGAATTGCAATCACATTATCGAAAAAGTACTTAAATCAACTTCATCATCCTCAACTATTTGAGCATCTCCATATTCACCACCTTGGAGCAATTGTTCATAAGCCTTAAAAAAAGAAAATGAACATTAAATTAAAAACTACAAGTGTAGCAACATGTAAAGAGCTAAACAAAAACTTTCAAAGAATGTTATATACCTTATCTAACGAGTATTCTGTTAAAAGGGGTGACACTACTACTATGTCATGCATAAATCTCATGACATAGTATCCACATTCCGAACCCTAGGCTACACCAGACACTATACACATACATATTCACAATTAGTAATTAAGAATACCTTGACTAGGTTCCAAGGGATGTTATTCTTCATTTGTCTTTGCATTGACATGCATGTAGCTCTCTTGGAGCTATATACATACTAGAGAGCTAGGTAGCAATAGGAACCGACTAAAAGGATTATGGGCTGCGATAATTAGACATATGCAAGGTGATGATCACCTCAAACAACTCATTTCAGAGCGAGTCAAGATACAGATTAGTGATTGGCATAATACCAAATTCTGGTTTGATGATTGGGCAGGGGTAGGAGTCTTGCGGTCCCGCTTTTCCAGGCTGTTTCGGATAAGCATGCAATAAGATTGGTATGTGGCAGACCTTCTCGTATGGGATGGTGAGGCATGGTCATGGGAGCTGACTAGGAGAAGGGAGCTCTTTGAGTTTGAGAAGGAGGCACAAAGTGAGTTGATGACGATTATACAACGGATCCAGATAACCCAGAATAAGCATGATGAGAATATATGGATGAGTAATGGGAGTAAGAGTCTTACTAGTGATGTTGTTCACTCACTAGCCCAAGCTATAGGATGGGACCAGCCAGAGCAAAGTTTAGACTTGCGCCTTATATGGCGTGGCTATTGTGAACCGTAGGTGGAGATGGTCCTATGGCTTACTCTTCTTAGGAATCTCACGACAAGAGAAGTTCTGTTCGAGCGCAACGTCATCCCGCTTGGCCATAGCATGTGTCCGTGGTGTAACCGTGTCATGGAAAGCTTGGAGCATGTAATCTTCTTCTGTACGTACACTCGAGGGATCTGGGACGGCTTACAGCTATGGTAGAATGTGCCGATCAATATAAGAGCGACTGCAGGGGAGATATATAATGAGTGGTTTGCGGTTCCCCTAGGAAGTAAGGCGAGGTGGATTTGGAGAACCACGTTATGTTACGGTGTCTACCATGTGTGGCAAGCAAGAAATCGTCTC
Source organism: Limonium bicolor (assembly GCA_023374045.1). NCBI lineage: Eukaryota > Viridiplantae > Streptophyta > Magnoliopsida > Caryophyllales > Plumbaginaceae > Limonium > Limonium bicolor. Next base: position 70,141,318 of record CM041778.1, on the reverse strand, counting down.
TTCTTTCAACAGGAATGCTTCTCGGCTGACTTATCATTGACTAGAATAAACCTCGGTGTTTGGAAATGGACAAAAATGTGGTGGAAGGACTCTCCCTTATCTTGTGAACGTTTTGTTAGCGTGTTTTCTTTGAAAGAGTATTTGTAAGGTGCTATTAACAGTGGTTGTTTTCTTTGTTCCGGGTCTCAAACTTGTATTGGATGGAGGGTACTCTTTTTCCTCACTAGGCTTTTTCCCAAGGGTTTTACTTAGTCAGGTTTTGATGAGGCCCAATATTATACCATCCCCTAGTTCACCAGGAAATTATTTTGAATAAATGGCAATAAGCCCAAATTTTCAAAAAAAAAATACACGTAGTTACATTGAAAGTTTTGAAACAATATTGTTAAGTAATAACAAATGTTGCTTAAGATAACAAACTCACCTCAATATCGCTGTGGAAATCTTCGGTTTCTTGGCCCTCATACCAAGTGAGTCAAATTGTAAGATTCTTGGATGCTTCATCACCAACACAAGCAATGACCGGTGTCGACTATTCATAAATTACAACAACATATTGAAATCATTAAACAACTAGAACAATTTATAAATAGATTATACTAAGAGAAATAGTCAAATAGCATACCCTTGATGATATGGCAGCATAATAAATGACTTGTTTGCACATTGAAAGATTGCATTTGTCATATATTGCATAAGGCCTTGAGTGTCACTTGTCATGGTGATTTCGCATCACATAACAGGACATGAATCTGAAAATATCATTTTGGTAGACTTCGAGCGCCTTATTATGCCCATGCATGCACCATAAAGACAATAACATCAGTTATTTAACTTTTTATTCGAACAACTAATTCATCATCGATCAGGGTAGTAGTCACTCACATGACGGATGACTTGATGATCGACACATTTAACTAATCCCTCGTGAATAGTACCTCTATGAAATCGGACATATCGATCTCAAATCGATGTGCATCTCCTGCTGTAAATTGATAGTGAAATATTGTAACACCCCACTCGCTAATCTCATAATAATCACTCTCGTATAATCACTCACGTAGCATAATTAGAGACGTCTCACAGCGGAAGTTAAACTACATTAATCCTCACTTGGGTGTCACATGCCATTACTTGCCCATGCGAGTAAAGAAGCATAATCGTCATCTAACAATGAACAACAACAACTAACTGCAGTGATGAATGAGATATTTATTACATTATCCTATATACAAACCAATACCTATGACAAGTGAGCATTTAAAGAGTTCCCAGAATTTCAACGTGCTAACCAATTTAATATTAAACATGCGATAAATAAAAGTCGAGGTCGTCTACCCATATTCCCGTACTCCGGCTTCACGTCCTGATTCACAACCTGAAATGTGTTGGCCCCAAAAAGGGGCTCAGCAAACTATACGCTGGTATGCTAAAGTGTAATCCTAGACCCTTTAGGTCAGTTAGGTCAATTAGCCGTCTGAACATGAGGTTGATTACATGCTGGATCATTTTACAGTTGATATAACAACAGTAAATAATTAACATGCATAAGCATACAGTAATCCATCAAAGTGACAATCCATACATTACCAAATACCATGTACTATAAACATTCATACAAACGCGTAGGTACTCCCATCGAGATGTTAGTAGTTTTTCCTTTAAATTATGTTAATCACCATTTAGTCTTACTCTCCATACCATTGGGCGTCATGTTAGGACAACCCGGAAAAACCTTACTGGACAGTCACTAGTAGAAATAAGATTTTAAATGACGCACTTTAAACCACGGTTAATCACTTAACCATCATTTAAAAATTTAATATCACGGTTATTAGCATAACCGTCACAAAAAGTGTTAGCGGGAGATTTTATACCACGGTTCTGGGTGGAACCGTCGTATATAGCTTGATGCGTTGCATTTTATACCACGGTTCTGATGGAACCGTCATATATAGTTTGACGTGTTGTATTATATACCACGGTTCTGGGTGGAACCATCATATATAGTTTGACGCGTTGTATTTTAAACCACGGTTTTGTCAAAACAGTCGTTTTTAGTCATGGTCAAACAACTTTAAATGACGGTTTCTTGGAAGAACCGTGGTATATAGTCTAAGCGGGAATTTTGATTTTTGGCCCAAATTAACGCGGCTCTTTCTCCGTTCTCTTACATATATTTTCTCTCACTTTTGCAACCCACACAAGCGAACAAATCGAACGGTGCTCTCTAGCCTCAACTCTTCTTCTCTTCAACTCCTTTTCATTTTTTTTGCAACCCATCGGCGAACATGGAACTGTGCGCCTCTTCTTCAACTTCGCAACCCATCGGCGAACGGGAAAACAAGGAACACATGCTCTGCACCTCTTCTTCATGCTCTGCGCCTCTTCTTCATGCTCTGCGCCTCTTCTTCACGGTAATTTTTGCGAAAAAGGAACACATGCTCTACACCTTTCTTCATCTTCATTGTAATCTTTGCAACCGTAACCGACAAACACACGGTAATTTTGTAGCCCACCGACGAACACGGTAATTTTGCAACCCACCGACGAACAAGGAATACAACATTCACTCATTATTTTGCAACCCTAATTTGCATACAAGGAACATACATGTTCTTGCCTCTTCATTCTGCAGTGTTTGAGCTCTGTTGAGATTAGATTGAAGGCGGCGCTAAATTGCCGGCGATTTTAGAAAAAAAAATCAGACTATAAACCACGGTTTTATGAATAACCGTGGTTTATTTGTTGATTTTATACATTATATACCACGGTTTTACACAATAACCGTCATTAATACTCACTTTATACCACGGTTCGGGCTTTTAATCGTGGTATAAAGTCAATGATATCGTGGGAGAAAGGGGTCTTAAACGACGGTCAAAACGAACCGTGGTTTATAACCTCACTTTTAAACGACTGTTTTAAACCGTGGTATATAGTTATTTTCTATATGCGACGCGAGTATATACCACGGTTTCTAACCGTGATATATAGGCAAAATAACCGTGGTTTAAAACATTTTTTGCACTAGTGAGTAGTCCTCCCGTACACCCGAAGTGCTCATTGCCAAGGATCATTCGATCCCGGGCATCTACTTGCCTAATAGGCGTCCATGAATGGCCGAAGCTGTGTGCCAAAGTCGGCACCCTGGTCCAACAGTCTATCTAAGCCCGTCGGAATATAGAGGGAGTCGGTCCGATGCGGACGTTATACTCCGGTGATCACCAATGCGCAACCAACTAGTCGAGACTACTTGGATTCCTATACCATGTACCATAACCAACACTCTCCAGTATGTGATTAATCCTTAATCAACTACCCTAAGTAAATTCTTAGGTCTTGGAGAACTCTTTATCATTTATTACCTTTGATGTCTTATGTACTTCCCTATAAATAATCTAGGTTATAACCATGTTCAGATATCAAGCTCTAGAGACTTAGGATCCCGAGTCTCGTTCCTAAGTGTTTTATTTAGGTCAGTTAGGGATAAAGTTCCCGAATATTAGTATTCCAACAACATAAACAGTCATAATAATATTGTCCGAAGACGTCGCACACAATAATAATCTCTTACCAACCAAATGAATAATCCACACAATCATGCATAGCCCACATATCGCTCTGGTCACATAGTCAAGCAATACCCGAACCGAGGCTCCCCTCAGAGGTTCAGACAACACAATGAACATATCGTACACCGTTGAACGCTTGCGTAGCAACCCCCGTGTAGTCTTTAGCGCTCACAATGCTCGTGTCTACCAACTCGTACCTCTGGTACATATGTTGTCCTAATATCAGTATATACTTATATATCTCGAACTTATTCAGTCAACCTAGATCAAACCCGTACTTCCATCCCGTAGCTACCCTTTGTTGCTCTCTTGTTCAACTCGATGTTGTTAACCTTTGTGATTTAAGTTCCCATTACTCGCTATATTTTATGAGTATATATATATATATTCTTGTCACTACGAGGTTAGCCTTTATCACATGGAAGTTATGTTTATAATTCTATTTACTTATTTTCAGTTTACTTGCATGCGGAAATAGCGTAACGTGCACGCATGTATGACAATTAAACCTTTCGTTGTACGAACTTGTTCGTGTAGTTATATTTATGTAAGTACGCGTACATTTATACATATGCAAGTACGCATACGTTATGATTGTTGTCATGCGTTGACATTTGCGCACCCTTTAATGTGTATGTTATATACTTTACATTTGTATATGCTTATAACGCCGTTGACGATATTGTCACGTTTCTACTCGTGATGGTATTATCCCACAAGTAACTTGTTGTTTTTATTATACCCTCATGCCACTTTATAAATTCGCATAATATAAGTTATCGAGTCCTTCTTGAAATAAGATTCCAACCACACCATATACTTCCATAATTCACCAACTTACCCATCATTTATGTAAATGCTTGTAATACATGGTTATTCCTTAATAATCCCCTTATAATATATTCTTTTATACTTTAATATAATGTCACATTATATCTTCCAAAACTTTATAATATATTCTGTCCAACTCTAGAATTTCCTAAACAGCCCATATATATCTTCGGTAATAATGGTCTCTCTCCCACACATTTTGATTATTTATAAAATCAGCCACATATTATAACTACTATATTTCCAATCTTATTACTTTATAGTCTAAGGTTCTCTAACCTTACTATACATATATTATGTATATAATTCTGAACGGCTCTATTACTTTTCGGAAATCCCTATACCATTCCCACATATTTTTAATTATTTACAAAACTACCCCACATTTCCTACTTGTTATATTACTAATCCTTATTAATTTATACTTAATATATATATAATATATTTACGAACACACCTCTCCTTCTTTCTCAGATTTATTTATTCACCCACGATTTCCTCTTAATTACACTATAACCCCCTTAATACCATAAACTTTTATTTAATACTTGAAACTTTATAATATACACTTTGATTATTTTAAATACCAAAACCAACCCAATATTTTCTTAATTCTCAATAGATCCCATAATGTTCAGTTTTAATGCACCTTAACCCTTAACTTTCATTATTTATACTTTGGCCCACCTTTCTCTTATAACTTACAATTTAACATCAAAACTTTATATTATACACATTGATTTATTTAATTCCAAAAACCAACCATTTTTCTTCAAATTTCCGAACAACCCCAAAGGTTGTTCTAATTCCCTTTCCCACCCAAAATTTTCTGTTATTTACCAAGTCCCATAAGTTTTATAAAATGTTACATTTTAATACTCAAACTATATGTTATACTCCTTAATTAAAAAAATTACAAAACCAACTCATAATTTACCCAGATTTACATACGGACCCATAAGTTTTATTTAAATTCCATTTCCAGCCCCCAATCTTTCAAAAATCACTTTATAGACCCATAAATTTTGAAATTGTTACACATTAGCACTTAACCATATATTATAACCCTTAATTAATTAATTCCTTAAACCAATCCCAAAATCTTTAAGTTCTCAAACAGACCCCTAGGGTCTTAATATTTATTTTCCAACACTTATATTTTCGGTAATTACATAAACACCCCTTTTCTTTATAATGTTATTTTTAACTTAATATTTCTTTAAATACTCAAAATAGTTTTATTCTTATCTTTTTAATTTAGTCAAACCTCACTTGTGGTCAAGGTTGACCACCTAAATTATTCCTTTCGGTTATTATTACCATTACTCCCTATTTCCTTTTAATTATTTTTGACTCCCATATAAAACCCATTTAATTATTTAAAACATTTGTACAAGGTTTTAAAGTTCATTTAAGCCATGATATAAGCTTATAATTATGCCTATATTTTCCTAAGGTGTTACCAAGTAGTTATAATTGTTAGGAAGATGGTTTTGCAAATCTATATAACTTTATAAATCCACTTATAAATTTTTAATGTCTATTCAGAGCTCAAAATAACTATAGTGATATGACCTAAATATGTGGTCTCAAAATAACATAATCATTATTTTTAAATGGCATTTAAATATCTCTACAATTTCCTCCTGTCTCGGTTTTTGTACAGTTTTCTCAAGTTATTTTTCTTTTCCATCATTTTCACACATATTCTAATCTAATAAATTACATATGCTACGGTTTAACTCACGTAATATATATACATATACTCATAATTTTACACCTTAACCACTCAAATAACACCCATGTATATACCCCTTTTTTTGTTACTCATTTACAGTTCAATATATATATGATACACAAATATTCTTAGTTTCCTTTGCAGCATCCCAACTAGTATTTTCAATGGTATTAAAGAGGCATAATCCCTCGTTACCTTAATCAAGTTGCCAAGGGAATTTTCCAGCTTCACTGCACCTTCAAGCCATCTACAACCAGTTTCTCTTTCTCCTCAGCCTAGTTGTATGCACACATACCATGGTTACAACAGTTTTTTTTTGTACGTAGTTGTTGTTCTAGCATTTTACTTCAAGGATTTAGCTACATCTCACTTACCTTCTACAACTTGAATTGCTCCCTGTATAACCTTCTTCGTCGGCAGTCTTGGGTGTGCAGAGACCCAATTTTTTTTTCCATTCAAATCGTAAGAAAAACTAGTTAGTAGCCATAGACAACTAACTAATTAAGGAGCTTTTTAAGTATAGATTTAAGTGGGAAGAGAGGGTGTTTACCTCATTTTTGGAAGGGTTTCTGCTGATGTTCTTGGCAGCTACAAGCAGGGTAACTAGTTCAGTTTCTGTGTGAGAATGTAAAGGGGAAAAAGAAGGCTTAGACAGCCATAGTGGTCTGCACCAAGCGGGAAGGGCTTCTAAGCCTAAGTACTGCTGCATGTAACTGGTTTCTCTTCAGTAAATTATCAAAAAAAGACAGCCATAGTGGTCAAGGTTCTCACCTAGTTTCGGAGCTGTTTGCAAGTGTTTCGGGCGCAGTCCTTTGACTTGTTGATCAGGCTAGAAGTGTCCTCGTGTGTGGGTCTCTAACCTGGGAGTAACGTGGAGAAGCTGATGAAGAAAATGCTGGGAAATTGTTATGGAAAGAGGGAGGAAAGATAGTTTCTTTTTTTTTTAACCCTGGTGCAGTGCAGTTCTCTGTTGCTGTCTTCCTTCTTCTGTCGCTACTGAGGATCAGAAATGTGCTCTAGGCACTTGGTGTTACTGTAATGAGGTAAAACAGTGCTGGTATTTGGCTGCTAGAACGTGAAGAAGAAGAGGAATACAGAAGAGGAGGTAGAGTATTACCGTACCTCCGTTGCTTGTTGTACCGAAGTCGGTAAGAGAATGGAGAAGCAGATTATTGTTTTCCTTATCTATTGTTATGAACTGGAAGTGTGGAGCTTCCAGTGGCAGGTTCATCAGCCTTGAAATGAGATGGTGAGACTGGTAAAAAAGACTAGAAAACCACCGTGAAAGAAGGAAGGAAATAGAGTGGAAATATTACCGTTTCCTTGTTGTTATTCAATGTTGTTGGAGCTTGATGGTTTCAGCTGGGTTATTGTTGTCTACCGCAACAGAGAAAGAAAAGAGGTGGATGAAGTTGGGAGTATGATAACGTGGAAGAGCAGAAAAAGCTGTTGGCAACCTGCTGGAGTAGAACTGAGAATGGCAGGAAGGGAAATGGGCATTACCGTTTTATGTTGTGCTGCATTGCTGTCTTTTACTATGGTTTTTGTTTTCTTCTCTTCTGCTGCTGTTGCAGATTAAGGATGGGAGATGGAGAAGAAGGCCTTGGTCAGTACTGAAGAAAGGCGTGAAAGAAAAAAAAGAACAAGAGAGGATACACTACTACACGCTACTGCAGTTTGAATGGGCAGATAGTGGACTTCCGTTTTTTTTTCTTTGTATGAGTATGTTGCTGTCATTTACTGGCATGGGACAAGCTGAGAGGCTGGGACAAGATGGGAGGCTGCGTGAGATCAGAAAAGAGGAAGGGAAGGAAGGCTGGTATAGGTAGAAGTCTAGGTTGTCTAGTAGCATGGAAAAGTGGGGGGAATAATTGTACTTGTTGTCCTTATAATGCTAATTTACTTAATTTCATCATATATTGTTTTTTCTTTCTTTTCCCATACATTAGCCGGTAGTAATTGGATTAGAGGGAATTTTAAAATTTCCCCTTAACTATATTATGGAGTTTGGGTTGTACATGTGTATAAGTGGCAATATTAGTGCACAATCTAGTGACTTGTTAGACTTTTGTTTTATAGGTAGTTATGTGAGTATATATTTGTGTCTATAATTTGTTTAGGGTATATAAAGTATTTGTACAATTTGTCAAGGAATATTAGTGGTATTTAAAATGTGTACTACTATGTTACATCTGACATTAAATTTAGGAGTTGATTTCTCCTTAATAATATTTCTTTGTGATTAGAGATTTAGTGTATGATTTAATGTCCATTTCAGACTATATATATTTTATACCCTAATATTTATAGTAATTATTGCTTATGATTTAATTTAATATTTATTAATTAAGGTAGTAATTATTCGGGGTATTTCAGTCTACCCCCTTAAAGGACTTCGTCCCGAAGTCGTCTAAATTGAATATGTACATAACTACCCAATGAATCTCAAAGTTCCAATCCCTCCAGTCCTATCAATTTTAAAATTCTAACACTTTTCTGAAGTGTAAACCATTCCATTCAACCATTAATCTTCCAATCCAAACCAACCACAATATATATATCACAATTCCCGAAGGACATCATTACATAACAGTGCAGGTGCTCTAGACACGTACATACCACAAACCACATCCCAAGTGCTTAAAGCACATATACATCATCTAGGTATATCACAAGTGCTTAACGCACAAATACACAACAACCACAACACAAGTGCTTAAAGCACATACATACTAAGAAAGAACACAAAATAACTAAATGCGTCAAGGGCTCTACCCCCCTTAAAAAGGGTTACGCCCCGTGACCCCCAAAGTATCACACATTCGCTATGAGAAGAGCGCTGAATATTTGGATCTCATGGAGTTCTCCAACTCCCATGGCCCTTTCACCTCATGGTTCGACCAACGGACTTTGACCCTTGTAATGGTCTTGTTCCTGGTCTCTCTCGTTTCCGTACTGAAACTTCGAAGTGGATTCTTCTCATATCTAAGAGACGGGTCGATCTCTCATCACTCGGATCTTAAAAGAAAATGTGGAGGGTGAGGCTCACACTCTGTTCAGTCGAAGGCGTAGAATACTTCGTGCGCTCCCCCATATACGTTCTATTGGGCCCACTCACTCCATAATGAGGTACAGACCCACGTACGTAGGGCTTGGTTTGCCCTTTTCGTTCCTAAGGACGTATTATAGATGATTTATTAGCAGCAAGTTATTGCTAACCTCGTTCCAATGTGACAGTGTCATTCACGGTCTTCTCTTCATTAGGTAACAGAGGTATCTTAATCGGTGCGATATCATTAATTGTAAATGCACACGATTAGGTTTAAGTCGTGTCCAGGCAATCTGGATGACTAGCTTGGAATATATTTTGAATTGTTATTATCTTCACTCGTTGGTTTCTAGTTGAGGTGAAGTATGACATTGGGTGTCGTTTGTCATTAGTTCTATTTGCACTAGTCTCTGAGGTTTTGGATGTATTAGCTTATAATTTCATGAATTTAATTCTTGCCATCCCGTGTTTCCAGATTGTTTTGTTCCGGAGTAATACCTTAATCGTAATATTTGTTCTCACGCCCAAGCTTATGTGGTTCACCCCGCTTTTGCTAGGGAATCCCTTGTGGTGTTTACCTTGCCTTCTTTAACATCCCATATGGGTGTGTTCCTTGGCAATTGAGGCATTTTTCCTCAGTTAGATTTTATATCCTTTCTATCTTTCCATGTTATTTAATATAAGTATGACTGTGCGTTTATGACTTCTTGTGTGGGTTATAATGTTGAAAGCCATATTAATTTTGGAGTGTGTCCTCTGGTGGTCTAGTATGTTTGTATAGCCTGCCCACGATTTGTTTTTTATCATTTGAGTCCTTTACGTGTTTCACTCGTCTAGTCTTTGCCAATGTATTTATTCTAAAGGTTTTTATACTGGTTGCTTCTATGTGCACCATGTTTCAATCGGTTCGACCGTTAAGTTATTGTGACTATTGCTCTATAGTTTAGGGCATCTACTAGTGTGCTAGCTTGCCTTTCTTTTATGTATATGGGTGTACTTTTGTTCAGCCCCTTTGTGGGTGAGGACGTATTGTTGCCCTTTATTTGGGCATGCAAGATTGTTACCTCATTCGTATTGTTTGTGCTCTATTGGAGAGTAATTCCCTTTATGCCCCTCTTGTGGGTGGCGATTGTTACCGTCGTATAAGTTCTTTTGGATACTAAGAGTTGTGTTGGTGTGAGCAATTATTGAATTTATGAGGGTTTTTGTTATGTTTATTCGTCAATTTAATGGGTTTTCATAGCTATCCTTAGGTTGACTATCAACTCTCTCCTCCTTCGAGGAGTTTCCTTTGATGGTATTATGTGTTAACCATTCCTTTGCGGAGTTATGACTTAGTTGCGTTCTTTTCAAGGTTTTTCCTCCAATCTCGTTGGTTCAGTCGGAACTCTTCTCGTTAATTTTACTTTAGGTGGTTATTGTTCTGGTCTGGATTTATATCTCTGACCTTGGTGCGGAGTTGACTACATCTCACTAGTACAAACAGACCTACCGCGGCGCCCCTATTGCAGCGGTTGTAAGAGAAACCGCTGAAATAGGACATTTTAAAATTTTTGGATCACATACCACAGTGGTTGTTAGCTAGGAACCGCTGCGGTAGGTAGGTCTATTTTTTTTTAAAAAAAATAACAATCTATCGCAGCGGTTCCTATAACAACCGCTGCAATAGACTAATTTTCCCACTTATTCTTTTAAAAATTTTCACTTTCCCAGTTTTTTTAAGCCTATTGCAGCGGTTCCTATAACAACCGCCGCCTTAGGTGTTTTTTCCAAAAAAAATTTGAAATTTTGAATCGATGACTTAAAATTTTGTATATACGCTCCTCTTCCACTTCTTTAGGTTATTTTACAACCTAATTTCTCTGCGCCTCCTCTCTTTCTCACGGTAATTTCGCAAACCCAACCTGGCGAACAAGGAAAAATACTGCTCTGCACCTCTCTTTTTCATGGCAATTTTCCAATCTAAACCGGTGAAGAAGGAACATTGCTCTGCTCTCTCTCATGGTAATTTCACAACCCCACCTGGCGAACAAGAAACATTGTTCGGCGCCTCTCTTTTCTCACTACAATTTTGCTATCCAAACTGAAGAACAAGGAACACTTCTCAGCACCTCTCCTTCGCCGGCCGGTAATTTTGCAACCCTACCTGGCGAACAAGGAAGATTGCTCTGCGCCTCTTTTCTCAAGGTAATTTTGCACCCAAACTGGCATACAAGGATTATTGCTCTTTGCTTTACTTTATCATGTAAATTTTGCACCCAACAAGTGAACAAGGAACATTACTTTGCGTCTCGTCTCTTCTCAATTGTCTCGGTAATTTTACAACTCAAACAGGCGAAATTGTTCTGCGCGTCCATAGAGACACATCACTGGAATTGCTGTAATCGTGCGCGAGGAAGAAGATGAAGCTGCTAATTTTTTTTTTTAAATAAAAATACCTATGGCAGCGGTTCCTAGCTAACAACCGCTACAATAGGTGTGTTTTTTATCCTAAGACCACCTATGGCAGCGGTACCTAGCTAACAACCGCTGCAATAGGTTTGTTTTTTGTTCTAAAGCCCACCTATGGCAGCGGTTGTTAGCTAGGAACCGCTGCCATAGGTAACCTACTACAGTGGTTCAACAACCACTGAGGTAGGTTGAGACCCTATCGCAGTGCACCTCATTACAGCGGTTCTAGAACCGCTGCGATAGGCCCAAAACAACCGCTGCAATAGGCCTGTTTTGTACTAGTGTCTTGCGTTTCTTACACTACTTATTTACATGTATGGGGTACCCTACTGATACATTACTACTTACTTGATTAACTCATAGATGAGTCTGTCAAGCTCACAAGCTCCTATGGAGTGCGGTCGTCCCATATCTCGTTTTGAGTACTCGTAGTGTCCATCACGCGTTCGTGAAGTATTCTGTTGTCAATCTCCCTTTTTAATTCCAGTCGGGGCTATCCCGAGGAAATTTCTTTTCAGTACCCTGGGTTCCCAATCCAATGGTATAATTATGTACCTTTCATTCAACAGGTGTTTGCGATATTTCGCCCCCACGGTAAAGTTTGCTTCTGAGTGATATGAGGTGACTTTTTTATCATTGGCTTCGTTATTGACATGAGTTCACCGTTGTTTTAAGGAATTTACGACTCCTCGTATTAATAATTTATTGTTGTTTTATTGTTTAGTAGGTCCTTTGTTGGAGTTACTTATGTGTTGATTCTAATTACTGTCAGTTGGTTACCATGCACACGGTTTGGCGCTTGTTCATTGTTCATGAGTTAGTAGATTATGCACGTTATCCTCTGTGCGTATTATAGTTCTTCGAACTTTACCCTATTTTTTGTTTACATCATTTAGTGTAATTCCTGAGCTTCATGGGGAAGATTTGTGTCTTCTTCTTTTTATGAAAGTCTCTATTGTGGCCTGGTTTTAACCCGTCCTCATTAATTGTCATGTCATTTTTTAAATGTGATTGCTCAATTGGTACATATTGGAAGGTAGTCGGAGGCGGTATTTTCACCCTCTTAGACTTGTGTTCTTCTCATGTACATTGATTACTTCCACTTTAAACTTGTGTTTTATAACGTTTAGACTTGTTATCTTGTACTGCCGTTTGGGCTATTTGCCGTTGTTTAACTTGTATAGTCCTTTCCCTGACAGTCGTTATGTTATTAGACGACATGTCTTAAACACGCATTCCCTCTTTATTACCTATTGTTTGGCGGGGCCCCAATGTCGGTAGCCATTCCCTTTTTATTCGGAACCCTCATTCAATGATTGGTGTGATCAAATGAATTAACAGCGTATAATTGCAACCTGACATCTGTTCGTCTCTTGCTGGTTATGGCATTCCCTGATATGGTTAGTTCCTTGTGTGGTAATTATTTAGGCGTTCAACTCAGATTTGCGTTTAAGGTTGCGATCGGTTTAAGTATTAATTGTGTTGTAATGTAACATTTTCAATGTTGGTCCTACTAAGGACTAGTATGTTCTTTTCTCCTTCCAATATTTGTTATGTATTGGCGTATGCCATTATGGCGTAGCATTGCCCTAATTGTCATGTGGATATGTTCCACCATCATTCTTTATGAAAATATATTCGGGAGTGAACTGTGATTCACGAGTATTCATATTTGACACCTTATTCGTTAGATTATTTGTATTTTAGCTGTGTGCAGCTGTTATACTTCGGTTCCTTGTTTATTCCTAATATAATTAATTGCGACCAATTGTAAAGAGTTTCAGGAATCATCCGACCCTGATGTGATCAGTATCAGTGTTGGACTATCCTTTTACCCCAATTTGTGTTCAGCTTCCCTTGACCGGTACCGGATCAAGTTCCACTTCCCACGTCAATTTCAAACCATTGCATGATTTACCAAGCATGTTATGATGTTTGGCTCATAGGCCGATGTTATGATTGATTATTGTTTTAATGGTTGTAGTTTGCTATGGGCTAGAGTATGCCCTTTAGTTGTAGTGTGCAGACTAGTCGGGTCCTTCTGTGGTTGTAGTTTCCATATTCTAAGGGTTTTGTGACGCCATGGTGACAAGTTGTACATATGGAATTTGTACTATAATTGTATGAATATTTAGTGGTTACCAATAGCCATGACCTACACAGTCTTGTAGAATCCAATCGTAATTATCGTTATTCTTGTAGTTACAGTGACAATCATAGTTACAGTTATAGTTATTATTGCAGTTGTAGTTGTAGCAGTGGTTGCAGCTACGAGATCCATACTGAAGTTGTATTTGTCATTATAGTTATAGTTGCCATCGTAGTCATATTTACAGCCATATTTGTAACCATAATTGTAACCATCATTGTAGCACTTTTCGTAGCAAGTGCGCGAGGTTCACGGAATTGTGAGTATGGTATTGGCTATAGCGCTTGCCGTAGGAAGCACGCCATGCAGGTTGAATCATCGCTGTTTGTTTCACTGACGCTTCGGTCGTTTGGGTATGGTTTAAGTGATTAGCCTTGAAAAAGGTAGTTAGAGTTATTTAGGTTTGTTAAGGTATAATAAGTTTTCTAAGGTAATTTTCTATTTCTAGGTTCTCTGAGTTAGGCTCTTTCTGAGTTTTGTTTAAAACTTTTTCATGGTAGGAGGAGGTTTTCGACGCATGTTCATGCAGTCAATTTATTAAGTTAAAGATGTGCGGTTACTTAGCTCGCGCTGCGTACTAGTACCAGCGCCTAAGGTTCCCACAAAATTCGGGGTATTCTGCCCCTAGTGACTCCTTCCCCCTTCTAGTAGCTCATATCGGCTGGGGTCTGCTCCGCGTGGCTACCTCGTGGTGCCTCGGGTCCAGCAGATGGAGTACTCTAGTTGTTCTTGGTACAACGTTTCTCTTCTTGAGTGTAGTGTTATAGTAATTTAGGAGTTTAGCTCGTAAGCTCATATGGTTATCGTGATTGTGGGTCAGGTTTTACTGAGCCTTCTCGGTTGTATCCGGTTGAAGCTATTCCCATTCTGGGAGAGTTTCATGCAGTTCTAGGTTCCATATGTTATGCATTTTGATGTTCGTCTAGAACTCATTCTTCCATCATTCGATCTTCAGGGGCACCCGTGCGTGCTTTCTTCGGGTTAATTGGGCAGGGTTTCGGTGTGTAATTATAAGCCGACCCGATTGTGAAATACCCCGAACTTAAATATAGTGATTAAGATTATTGTAACACGTATTTAAGGCCTAATAACGCCTAAGTAATATTGGAAAGGAAAATAAATCCAAAAGAAATGAAAAAACGCTTAAAAGCGAAAAACGCTAAATAAGCGTTAAATAACCATAGGAGGTACGGGACCTCGGTTAGAGTATTATGTGGATTCCTAAGGCTTAATAAGGCCTAAATAATATATGGGAACAACTCCCGAAGAAAACGGATCCAATAATGTATTAAAACGCTACTAGAGCTTTAGCGCACGTTTTTCGAGAAAACCTGAAAACGTGACCTTGAGTGGTCAAACGAACCCGTAAAAATTATAGTTCATTAAATAACTATAAATAAGCATTAATGGAAGCTTAATAACCAATAAAAACTAAAGAACAAGAAAATTCCGGAAAACGGGCCCGGTTAGTGAATAGTACCAAACCGGGTAAATTAATAAGCATTTTCTGTAGAAGACGAAAAACACTCCAACTAGTACTACAGTAGGGGGCCGGTTTTAATGAGTAAAATAACCCCTCTCACACACATGTAACTAGCTAACAAATAAAGGGATTCAAAAAGCAAAAAGTAATAAAGTAAAAAGGGTACTTTACCCTTTTCTCTCACCTCACCTTCTCATTCCTCTATTCTCTCACCTTCCTCCTCTCACCCCAGCCGATCTCCCTCTTCTCTCCTCTGGTTGGCGATTTTGAAGCTCCCCAAAGAACAACAATGGCTTCTCCTCTTCTCTTGTATGCTCCATCTTCATTTGAACTCCAAATGCTAAAAAAAGTACATATTTTTACTCCTCTCATCATTCTCTACCATTCTCCCTTTTCAAAATCCAAAAATGAGGAAGTTCATCTCCATGGGTTTTCTCCATTCAAAGAGAAAATGGCATCAATGTAAAGCTTGGAGTCTCCTCTCTCCATTAAGGTAAAAATCTCCATGAAAGAACTCATGTTTCTCCATCCTCCTTTGTAGCCGATTTTTACGCCTTTGTAATGCTCTATTTTCTCTCTCTCTTTTGAGCATAATTCCAACCTTGCAATGGTGGTGGAATCACCTTCTTGAACCAAGGGCTAAAACCCCTCTTAAAAGACTCCAAAGGTAAACCCTAGAATTTATGTTTTAAGCACTTCAATGAATTAGTATAAATCTAAGGGTTAGTATTTTATTACACTTGTTTTTGTGTTCATTGGGTGACTCCATTCCCCACATGACCAATTTGGTGCAAAAAAAAGAGAGAAGGAGGAGAATTGGAAAAGAAAAGAAGAAATAAGAGCTTAAGGTAAGAGATCCTTCTTAATGCTAATTTTTAATGCATTAGAGTAATGGGAATGAGTAAACTAAAATAAAGAACCCAAAGTGTTGTACTAGTATTGTAGTTGTGGAAGTTTGAGTATTTGTGAACTAGTATTTGGATTGTAGGCCTTGGAGCCAAATAAATTGTATATGTGTATTAGTATTGTTGTTTGAGGAAGTATTGATGGATTGGTATTGTTTTGATTGCTGGTAGGACCCTTGTATGGGTGAGGCTAGTTTAGGAATGAATTTGTTGAGAAAGGATGTATGTGGATAAGTGAGATAGGTGAACTATGGCAAAATTTTGGTAGGAATGTGCATTAAGGATGACTTGGTGAATGGGAAAACCAAGGTGTGTATTGAGTTGAGTTGAGGTGTTTAGTAACCATGGAGTAGTAGTTGTAGTATGAGAATATAGGAGGGTAAATCTGTAGCAAGAGGTGTTGAAAAGTGTTGGAGAAACTAGGAAGAATTAGTGCGTAGGACTTAGTAATATGAGTATTGTACTGGGTAAGACTTGGGTTGAGTATAATGCAAATGAGGCAATGAAAGAGCCATAAGATTAGTGGGAAGAAGAAAGGAAAAATCTGTAGCATTTGTTGAAGAAAAAACTGTAGCAGTGGAGAAAAATTGACAGTGGAATGTGTTATGTAACAGATTTGTATAGAGATGGATTAGGTTAGTTTTGATTGCCTAATTAGGGTCAAAACACCCTAGATTATATGTAGGAATATTGGGGAAGAAGTTGGTAGAAGTTTGGAGTTGGAACATAATTAAAAACACACATTAATTTCATTCCTGCAAGTGGTCCAGGTCTGTAAACAAGTACAGAAACCCGGACCAGTCAAAAATCAGTACAGATTGTAATGCGGAAGGAGTGGTCCGGGTTTACAAAACAGGACACTAACCCGGACCACCCCATTTTCACACCCGTAACTTCTCCAAACTTGTGGTCCAGGTTTACAAAGTAGTACACCAACCCGGATCAGTTGAAAATCACACCTGAGAGTATAAAGACCATGTGGTCCGGGTTTGTAAATCCGGACAGTAACCCGGACCACTCCATTTTCTTCACAGAATCCATTTTAAAGCTAATATAAGGTAGCGTAATGAAGGGTAATGATAGTATAAGGTAAATAAGATCTGATTAAAGATGTTTAAGGGTCATTAAGGCCATGAACAAGCTTAGGAAGTAATTTTAAGTAAGTGACATAAGTAAAGGTATTTGGGTAATAAAGAGTTGGTAAGTATAAACTGGGAAACATTAGAAAAGTAATAAGTAAGGATGATTATAGATAATTAACCACCCAACTCTATGTATGATAGGATTCGAATAGTCGAACACCGAAGGGAGTCGGTGAGTCCAAAATCAACGGTGAAAGGTATGATTTCTTCATGCTCTGTATCCTAACCTGGTTACCCCGATTTGTGTGCTTATTTGATCACCTAAATAAGATAAAAGCATGAATTGGACTTTAATGCACTTACTTGTGCTGGTATTATATTTGTTCTTGAATATTGTCTTGAACATTTAGTTTGTATAATTCATGAAATGAATGGATGAGGATGAAGTGTATATGTACCTTGTAGTGTACTTGTGTAATGTATTGTACCTTGAATGGATGTGTATGTGAGTAATGTATTATTGTGTGGTCTGGATGTGTTGACTTCTACTAATTCCTACTACCTAACTCCTAACGTAAGTATTGAATAAATTGGAATGAGTAGAAGTCCGATATAGTTTCGGCCACGCGTGAGGATGAGGAGACATAAGAGGTTGGATCCGATTCCTGGCCTGAATCCTTTCTATGGACCAAACCCCTTAAATGGGTAGCATCCTAGATTGGTGAGCCACAGTAAAGCCCGGTGGTGGGACGGTGTAGTCCTTGCCCGGAGGTCACTACGACTTGACTTGAGTAAGTAAGTAAAGTATGTATGAGTAATGGTCTTGGCTGGTGTAAGTCATTGACCCTAAGTAAAGAGTAATCACCACCCGATTAACCCGGGTGGGTAAATGAAGCTAACAAGTATTGTGTAAGCGTATTTCGGTAAAGGTAAATATGTATTGGTTGACTTGCATTGTCTTCTTTGTATGTATTGAAATGTGTGTATGTATGCTTTGAGTAGTATTGTAGTATTATGATTGAAAGCATGTATGTATGTATGTATTAGTAAAATGAACTGCATGTATTCGACCAAGTGGTCGGCGTACCCTCGCTAGTACGCGGGGTATGCGGAAGTCATATGCAGCGTAAGGTGAGCCCCTTGGGGCAATGTTTTTATTGTACAGGTACCGAAGCGGTAATGGTCGCACTAAGAGACCGGCGGCTATGTTTAGATAGCTAGGAATGAATTGTAGATAGTAGAGAATGGTATAAGGCTTGTAGCCTTAGATGTAGAAGTGTACCAAGGGGTACACCATCATGTATTTATAAAGTATGTAGTATGTGAGGAATGGGTAGATGCTAGACTCTTAATGAGTATGTATGAACTTGAAAGAATTATTGTATTTTGATTTGGATCTTAGTAAACTCGGTGTATTGTAATGTATTGAATGATGGAGTATTGTATTGAATGGGCATTGTAGTACTTGGTTGGTAATTAGAGTATGTATTGTAATTGTGTAGTACTCGGGTATTCCGGTCCATTAGACCGATGCTGTAAGTAGTAGTAAACCTTGTTAGTCACGTGGGTGGCTAACGTCATTGTATCACCCACCGTTGTGTAAGTATGTAACCGCTGCGTGAGTATGGAAGTATGAGGAGATTGGACGGTAATGATGGTATTAGCGGTAGGGGTGTTACAAAAAGTAGTATCAGAGCGAAGTATCACTCTGATGACTGGAAATATCGAGATTAGGAAATACCAAATTAGGAATTAGAAGCTTAGGGCTAAGGGCTGAGTGAAAGCGTTAGAGATACGCTAGTTAGGAACTCTCGGTGAGTACCGGATACCTACAATATCAGACCCGCCCACCGCATCCCCATTGTATAACTTGGGAAAGAACGCCAGAGAGAAGGAAAGTCCTCTCATACTCGGGGAAACCCAATCTGGCAGTTGTGAAATCACCGTCCGGTGAACAAGAACCTGACACATAGTAGATTCCAAGAATTGGAAGTCCCGGAGATGGATCCCGGTTGAACAACAATACCCACACTTAATAGCGGATGAATGAGCACTCCAACCATAAGGAGGCTACAACTTACAACAGCATGGGGTGACAAGCTAAGCAGTCGCGGAACCTGGCTAATCAACCAACAGCAGGAAAAGAAGCACTAAGCGTGCAACAGAGCGGAAAAGGAACAGAAACAAAACCCGAGACACAAGTCTACGGGACAGTAATAGGTAAATAACACCATCAACGGTATGCTAGCTAACTAAAGACATAGTCGGGAGTGGTTAACCCCAAAACTAAAACGCCAAAGAGGTTACAATACCTGGCCAGTATGCTTACACATCTACGAGGATATTCACGGAATATAATCCGACAGGACTACAGGAGTAGTGCCTAAACAAGCTAAGGCTCAATAACCACGGTAAACATGTGGGAACGAGCAACAAAGAAAAACTCAAACCAAATAAATAAGAATCTCCAAGGATTGGAGAAGTACCCAGATCTACGACAGCCATGTCCAGATCACTAAGAAGTTACTTAAAATGATCGAGTATCCCAACCATAAATTAATAGATCAAAGGAAGAGTCGACAAGACTACCGAATACGGGTGGCAACCATACCGTGACCGGTATAGGTTTACCCAAAAACCACCAGTACCACGCACTTGCCACGGCAAGTGCAGTAAGAACAGGAACATGTGGAGGAACCCTAACACACCACAAGTACACAGTAATGTACCGTGACCGCAATGAAGCGACTACAGGATCACATATCCTAAAAACTGGAAGAATGGAACCTTGGAAAGGCCTAACGGCCCGACCATTGCATTAGCAACATACCAGTCAGCGGGAAGCTGAACTTGGTCAAGACCTCAAACATGGCTATGCCATGAAGAACTTCTTTTAACACCGAACTACAATTTTAAAACCCAAAACTTTTCTTTCAAAACCACAACCCTTCTTTTAAACCTTGAATTTTAAAACCAATCAACAGAATTACGGTGAGTATCATAGAATGATACAAGAGGAGTTGACAATAGAATACTTCACCTAGGCGTGTGATGAGCACTACGAGTGTACCCAAATACGGGATCTGGGACAACCGCACTCCGAAGGAGCTTGCGGGCCAGACATATAGTTAGGTAAGTGGTAACGTACCAACAAGGTACCCCACGTATGTATACATGTAGTATACGAAACACAGGAAGTAGTCAACTCCGTTCTACGGACCATGAGTAAATGCGAAGCAGAACAGCTGGACACCTCAGACGATCAAGGAGAAGGAACTCAGCTAAGTAATAAGTATAAAGAACTCAGAGGAACCATCTAAAGACAAAGAATAAGGATTAAGAAGTGCAAAGAGCACAGACTTGCAAGTATAGACATTGGATATGTCTCAAAGACTTCAAGCAAATACATGACAGCTGGAAGGGATACCCAGCTTAAACACAGTAAGGCGAATGCCTAACGTGAGCACGACGATGCTCAACAATGGGACAAAGTTCCCAAAAAACAATCATAAGATTACCACGAAGCGAAATTCGTCGTTGGAGAGGATATTAAGCCTAGTCAAGAACACTAGGAGGAAGTATAAACAATCTGCCCAAGAATGGGAGACGTTATAACCCTAAAAGGAAATAACTCAAGTACAATACCATAAGGCGGTATAGTGGACACAACATATCAAAAACATTAGCAGGATGCAACGGCGTAACCTAACAACACCCAGGAGCAATCCTTGAAGGGTGTCTGGATTAACAACAGTCGAACAAAGCAACATGATAAGAGCATGGAAGCTAGAATGAACACTCGGCTAAGACACCGAAGGGATTTCACTTAACAGGAAATACCCTCAACCACTAAAAGGCACTTATTAATACCATATTGCTTAAAGGGCCTCCTATGAACAGAAGCGTGATGACACGGCTTGCCATGGAGCCCAGTAAATACCTCCAACCCTATGATGGTATACAAGGAGTGGAAACATGTATAAGCAGCTTGCAAAGAGCATAGCTTGCAGCAACAAGGCTCAAGAGCCATAAACCAAACACGTTATGTAAACTTAAACGGTTGGAAAACCCACCCCAATTACTAACAGGACTTGCAAGAGATATTGCTTCATACGAAAAACAGATTGACAACTGAACCACCCAATTTGAGCTCAACATTATGAGTGGCTTTCAGTAATGGCTACCTCAGGGTCACTGTCACTAGAGCATCAGTCTATATACAGTTGACGAAGCTTTTAATTACCCTTCATGCCTCCTGTAGCAATGGCAGCATAGAGGCATAGGAATCGTTAAAATGCCAACATTGGCCTAATCCACACTTGGACACTATGGGAAACCCGAGGAAAGGTACCTCTCATTAACCGAAGACCACCAATGCGGTAATGATGTGAACCCTTAGAAAAGGCTTCCATCTACCATAACAACAAAGCTTGTGCATTTAGATATTGTCAAGAGGCGATTGAACAAGGAAAAGAGATTTCCAAACCATTACGACTTAAAGGAGTAAGTATACTCCATAAGCACCCAAGCATATGGTGAACCATTGTATGAATACTAACATAGTAAACCTTGTCATGAGACTTATGAGTGGAAATAAACCTCTCAACAGGAACCTTTGTTTATCAGTGATAGAATACTCTCCAATTGGAGAATGGGACTAGAAGACCCTTGAAGTTTCTTGGGATGTCCCGGTGATGTACATACAAAGTAAAACTACACAGCTAGAGCCTATAACCAATGCTCAGCACTGGGAGACAGTAATTGTCAAAAACAATCAATGCGAATGCACATTGGACACCACAATGACCAACACTCAAGAGAGCTTATGACCCGATAAATTACTTCATCCATTGTTAACCAAGATACTTGGTAAATTGTATCATAAATGATGAAGAAATGTCAGGTAAGCTAACCTACACATGAAACCAAATTAAAATAAAGCATCTCCACATTGGGAAGATATTAATGTTGCGGTATGCTACGACGACTGTCATACACACGAACAGAGGAAACCCTTGGTGTATTCATGCCATAAGGAAATGGGGCCAACGACAATGGCAATGAGTAAAGATAAGCTACCAAAATAACAGAGACCGTAAAAACAATGTTGTATAATGAGTAAGAATACGGTGCGCAACAAGCGACCGCGGTGAGGAAGTAGTTAGACAATGACACGGAGTATAAGTATGAGAAGACAGACAGAAATATTCATTCCTATCACATAAGTGACTTACTGCCAAGCGTTTACGCCTCTGCAGTCTGTATGACTTAGTGTTTTGGTATTGCACTTGTGTAGTTAATGATCTTGTGGGATAGCTAGGAATATGGAAAATGTAAATCATAGTAAACCCTTCTTTTCACCAACAAACATGGCATAAGCTAGTTAAGCAAGCTTAGAAACAAACCGTGCGCCTAAGGACAAAGAAGCACTAAGAGTGTAAAACACACTAAAGATCACAAGATGTGAATTCCGTTGGAATAAAAAGTGAAAGAATACTTAAGAAGTCACTAGAACCAACGCATAGAAAATGCAAGGTCATACAAGTAAAGAACACTTGTACTGAACCAGAAGAACTGGTATAATTCTGAAGCTACTGACAACGGAGGAAGCACTACAACTAAGTAGTGACTTAACCTCACCCGACAATAAGTCGGAAGAACTTAGTAAATAATCGTGGGAGTACGAATAGTATGTATAATAGATTGCTAGAGAGCTGGTTATAAATCTAAACCCATCGAGTTCAAGCACGGTAAAAGAATACCACACTTGTTAGTAAACCTTATTCCCACAATAGAGGGATAAAAAGGCGATGAGTAGCACATCTAGAATAACCAAAGAGCGAATTAAGCACTAAGGTTATCAGGGTCGCGCAGCAGAAGCTAGTGGGCCCTAGCTCAGAGGTTAATGTACCCAGTAAGTATGAGAGATTGGCTATTAATGCCTTGAAGCCTAATAGGCTAGAACCGAATTAATTATGAGTTAAATAAACTCATATAGGAATTCTTGGTGCAAGGACTGAACCATTAGTATGGTTAAGACCCTTTGACAGAGTACATTATATAATAGACCGTAGGGAAGCTAAAATGCTTCAGAATGCCCGAATTGAGTGAACCAATGTTCAATAATAACATATGGTAGATTACGTGGGCGTAATCCCTTTTAAGGGGGGTAGAGCGAAAACCGCTTAATGTAAGTTTCATGAATAAAAACATAAACTATAATGTGCATAGCACAAATGAGAATTGAATTGATGATTGGTACTTATGTTAAATAAACATACGTATTCATTCATATTGTAATTGTGGTATTTAGGCACGAGAGATGCGAATACCACAGGGTGAGTTTACCTATCTTATAACCCCAGTATGAAGAGTATTAGTAAAGAAGAGTACAGAAACTCTTGGGGAGTAATAATCCCTATAGTGTATGTCTATTTGAAGTGGACATGGCATTATAATGCATGAGTCGGTATAAAACCGATGTAGAACCTAGAAGGTGTTTTGAAACAATTGAGAATGTGTAGTGGATGGAGCTCCACAAGTATTGTATCTCTTAGAGAAATAGTACAAATGATTGTGAGTAGTTGATGAATGAAGTCCATGAGTAGTGTATTCCTAGGTAAATTATTGGAAGCAAATTGAGGACGATTGAATTCCGTAGGTATCGAATTCCTTGGTTAAAATATTTGAGATAATGGAGAGTAATGGATGAAAGTAGCGAAAGTCGATGAAATGAGGTCGTAGGCGTTGAATCTTGAAGTAATGTATTTGGGAAGTAGATTGAGAATGATGGATGGAATGAATTCCATCCTTTGGAGATGTGTGAATTTGCAATTATGACTATGAAGAGTAAGAAGATAGAAAATTGAAATAAATGAATTATTTGTTTTTTGAAACTGATGTGGGAAGTCGAACTTGATCCTGATTAGATCAAGGGAAACCAAACACAAATTAGGGTGGAAAGATAGTTCAACACTGATGCTGATCACATCAGGGTCGAATGATTCTTGAACCTCCCCTCAAGTGGTCACAAGAATCACTCATAGGATAGAAATAATAAACTTAAATTGAAATTTGGAGTTGTTGTATTTAGAAAGATTTCTAATTAGTAGTTGCAAAAGGATTTCCCTTATACTGAAGAATGAGAATTTGTTGGAAGCTTATACCGGAGAACAATGGTAGTGTATCATGTTGTATTATTCCAAGGGCAGCGGGACATAGGGGAGTCCTGTGTCTAGATGATTTGAGTGCCTGGGGGATTGTAATGTGTATTGCATTGCTTTGGGGATAGCTTTGCACTGTATGTATGTATAAACCTTGTAATATAGAACCAGATGGTTGGTAGTAATGCGGATCGGAGTGATTGCAGTACACTTGCATGGTATGGTATGTAGAGACCTTGAGTAATGGATTTGGGAATTGTAAGGAGGAGGAATGTATGACTTTGGCATTAGACAGGTATGAATGAGTAGGTATAGTAATCCTATAACCTTGAACAACTTTGAGGACAAAGTTTCTTAAGGGGGGTAGATTGAAATACCCCGAACTTAAATATAGTGATTAAGATTATTCTAACACGTTTTTTAAGGGCCTAATAACGCCTAAGTAATATTGGTAAGGAAAATAAATACAAAAGAAATGAAGAAAATGCTTAAAAAGCGAAAAACGCTAAATAAGCGCTAAATAACCATAGGAGGTATGGGACCTCGGTTAGAGTATTATGTGGATTCCTAAGACTTAATAAGGCCTAAATAATATATGGGAACAACTCCCGAAGAAACGGATCCAATAATGTATTAAAACGCTACTAGAGCTTTAGCGCAGCTTTTTCGAGAAAACCTGAAAACGTCGTGACCTTGAGTGGTCAAACGAACCCGTAAAAATTATAGTTCATTAAATAACTATAAATAAGCATTAATGGAAGCTTAATAACCAATAAAATTAAAGAAACGAGAAAATTCCGGAAAATGGGCCCGATTAGTGAATAGTACCAAAACCAGGTAAATTAACGATCGTTTTCTATAGAAGACAAAAAACGCTCCAAGTAGTACTACAGTAGGGGGGCCGGTTTTAATGAGTCAAATAACCCCTCTCACACACACATGTAACTAGCTAACAAATAAAGGGATTCAAAAAGCAAAAATTAATAAAGTAAAAAGGGTACTTTACCCTTTTCTCTCACCTCACCTTCTCATTCCTCTATTCTCTCACCTTCCTCCCCGCCTCTCACCCAGCCGATCTCCATCTCCCTCTCTCCCTCCTCTGGGAACACAATGGCTTCTCCTTCTCTCTCTCTTATGCTCCATCTTCATTTGAACTCCAAATGCTAAAAAGTACATATTCTTACTCCCTCATCATTCTCTACTCTACCATTCCCTCTTTTCAAAATCCAAAAATGAGGAATTCATCTCCATGGGTTTTCCCCATTCAAAGAGAAAATGGCATCAATGTAAAGCTTGGAGTCTCCTCTCTCCATTAAGGTAAAAATCTCCATGAAAGAACTTATGTTTCTCCACCCTCCTTTGTAACCGGATTTTACGCCTTTGTAATGATCTATTTTCTCTCTCTTTTGAGCATAATTCCAACCTTGCAATGGTGGTGGAATCACCTTCTTGTACCAAGGGCTAAAACCCCTCTTAAAAGACTTCAAAGGTAAACCCTAGAATTTGTGTTTTAAGCACTTCAATGAATTAGTATAAATCTAAGGGTTAGTTATTTAATTACACTTGTTTTTGTGTTCATTGGGTGATGGGAATGGAGTTTGGAAACTCCATTCCCCACATGACCGATTTGGTGCAAAAAAAAAGAGAGGAGGAGAATTAGAAAAGAAAAGAAGAAATAAGAGTTTAAGCTAAGAGCTCCTTCTAAATGCTAATTTTTAACTCATTAGAGTAATGGGAATGGGTAAACTAAAATAAATAACCCAAAGTGTTGTACTAGTATTGTAGTTATGGAAGTTTGAGTATTTGTGAACAAGTATTTGGATTGTAGGCCTTGGAGCCAAATAAATTGTATATGTGTATTAGTATTATTGTTTGAGGAAGTATTGATGGATTGGTATTGTTTTGATTGCTGGTAGAACCCTTGTATGGGTGTGGCTAGTTTAGGAATGAATTTGATAAGAAATGATGTATGTGGATAAGTGAGAATTGTAGGTGAACTATGGCAAACTTTTGGTAGGAAATGTGCATTAAGGATGACTTGGTGAATGGGAAAACCAAGGTGTGTATTGAGTTGAGTTGAGGTGTTTAGTAACCATGGAGTAGTAGTTGTAGTATGATAATATAGGAGGGTAAAATCTGTAGCAAGAGGTGTTGAAAAGTGATGGAGAAACTAGGAAGAATTAGTGTGTAGGACTTAGTAAAATGAGTATTGTACTGGGTAAGACTTGGGTTGAGTATAATGCAAATGAGGCAATGAAAGAGCCATAAGATTAGTGGGAAGAAGAAAGGAAAAATCTGTAGCATTTGTTGAAGAAGAAAAACTGTAGCAGTGGAGAAAAATTGACAGTGGAATGTGTTATGTAACAGATTTGTATAGAGATGGATTAGGTTAGTTTTTGATTGCCTAATTAGGGTCAAAACACCCTAGATTATATGTAGAATATTTGGGAAGAAGTTGGTAGAAGATTGGTTGGAACATAATTAAAAACAACACACATAATTTCATTCCTGTAAGTGGTCTGGTCTGTAAACAAGTACAGAAACCCGGACCAGTTAAAAAATCAGTACAGATTGTAATGCGGAAGGAGTGGTCCGGGTTTACAAACCAGGACTCTAACCCGGACCACCCCATTTTCACACCCGTAACTTCTCCAAACTTGTGGTCCGGGTTTACAAAGAGTAGTACACCACCCGGATCATTGAAATCACACCCGAGAGTACAAAGACCATGTTGTCCGGGTTTATAACCAGGACAGTAACCCGACACTCCATTTTCTTCACAGAATCCATTTTAAAGCTAATCTAAGGTAGAGTAATGAGGGTAATGATAGTATAAGGTAAATAAGACCTGATTAAAGATGTTTAAGGGTCATTAAGGCCATGAACAAGCGTAGGAAGTAATTTTAAGTAAGTGACATAAGTAAAGGTATTTGGGTAACAAAGAGTTGGTAAGTATAAACTGGGAAACTTTAGAAAAGTAATAAGTAAGGTTGCTTATAGATAATTACCCACCCAACTCTATGTATGTGGTAGGATTCGAATAGTCGAACACCGAAGGGAGTCGGTGAGTCCAAAATCAAAGGTGAAAGGTATGATTTCTTCATGATCTGTATCCTAACCTGGTTACCCCGATTTGTGTGCTTATTTGATCACCTAAATAAGATAAAAACATGAATCAGACTTTAATGCACTTACTTGTGCTTGTATTATATTTGTTCTTGAAATTGTCTTGAACTTTAGTTTGTAAATTATGAAAATGGATGAGGATGAGTGTATATGTACCTTGTAGTGTACTTTGTAATGTATTGTACCTTGAATGGTTGTATGTGAGTAATGTATATTGTGTGTCTGGATGTGTTGACTTTTTACTAATTCCTACTACCTAACTCCTAACGTTGTTGAGTAATTGGAATGGTAGAAGTCCGATATAGATTCGGGCCGCACATGAGATGAGACATAAGAGGTTGGATCCGATTCCTGGCCTTAATCCTTTCTATGGACCAACCCCTTAAATGGGTAGCATCCTAGATTTGGTGAGCCACAGTAAAGCCCGGTAGTGGGATGGTGTAGTCCCTGCCCGGAGGTCACTACGACTTGACTTGAGTAAGTAAGTATGTAATATGTATGAGTAATGGTCTTGGCTGGTGTAAGTCATGACCCTGAGTAAAAGATAATCACCACCCGATTAACCGGTGGGTAAAATGAAGCTAACAAGTATTGTAGAAGTCTACTATGTAGTCATTGCACTTCTTTTGCATCGGGTGGATTACTCTTTTAACTCGGGGTCAATGACTTACACCACCCAAGACCGTTAGTCATACAATACTTTACCTTACTTACTACTTACCAAGTTCAGTCATCGGGACCTCCGGGCAGGGACTACACTGTCCCACCACCGGGCCACTTACTTGGCTCACTAATCCAGGATTCTACCCATTTAAGGGGTTGGGCCGTGGAAAAGTTTAAGAGCCAGGAATCGGATCCAACCTCTTTGTCCTCATCCTCACGCGTGGCCGAAACTAATCGGACTTCTAATCATTCCAATCTACTCAATACTTGCGTTAGGAGTTAGGTATTTAGGAATTAGTTAGAAGTCAACACAATCCAAGCCCACACAAAATACATTACTCACACACACACCAAACGGTACAATACATTACACAATACCTACAAGGTACATACACACTTATCTTCCATCCTTCATTTCATGAATTATACCAAACTAATTGTTCAACAATATATACCAAGAACAATATAAAACATCACAAGTAAGTGCATAAAGTCCGATCATGCATTTATCTTATTTAGGTGATCAAATAAGCACACAAATCGGGTAACCAGGTTAGAATACAGATGAGAAATCATACCTTGCACCGGGTTTACTTTATCGGTGTCCCCTGTTTCCTTTGGTTCACTCTCGTTCCTCGAGTCCTTATTCTCGACCACTGACTAAATGCAAATGGTTCAATTAATACTAAGTATTACAATACATACACATTACTATTCCCATACTTACCCTTATCCTTTCCCGTTGTTTCGGTTTACTTATGTTCTAACTTACAACTTTCTTGATTACTTCTCAACTTGTTTACACTACTAGGGCCTTTAAAGGTCACCAAACAAGGCCTTAACACTCTAAAACCATTACCCATAATCCCCATGTTTTAAAACCCTAAAAATCACATTTTGCAACAATTTCAGGGTGGTCCGGAGACTGGTCCGACCCAAGGTCCCGGACCATTAACAGATTCTACTCGAACTCTCGACCTATTTTTCATTGTGGTCCGGGACTTGGTCCTGGACCTAGGTCCCAGACCAATACCATTTTTTGCTCTCGGGGCGTTTTTAAGTGCGGTCCGGCTTGGTGCCTATCCTAGGTCCCGGACCATGCTAAAAACTGCTACTAGGAGGATTTTTTTGACCCCTATCAATCAACCTTAATCCACCGTCTAATCATTCCATAATCTTTCCACATGTTTTTGTACATGTTTAAACACACTTAACACTCACTAAAACTCCTTAAATCCATAGTCCAACACCTACTCAACTTCTTGCTCAATTTCAACAAATTTCTAATCTCATTTTTCACACTTTGCACACTTGTGCATTCCTACACTTCTCTTTCCATTGCACTTTGTTCTAATTCCATTTTTACCATTCCAATTCCTTACCAATCAAGTACCTATCTACCCAAGTCCAACAACTCATTTCACTACATCTTGCACATTAATTTTTCCTAGTTTCTACAATGCATTATTACACTACTTGCTACAGATTTTACACTCTTATACTCTCATACTACTACTACTACTACTACTACTACTACTACTACTACTACTACTACTACTACTACTATACTACTACTACTACTGACTACTACTACTACTACTCTGACTACTCAATCCAATATACACCTTGGTTCTCCCATTCACCAAGTCATCCATAAATATACATTTTCTATTAAAATTTTGCCATAGTTCACCTACTTTTCTTACTTAGCCACACATATCCATTCTCACCAAATTCATTCCTAATCTAGCCACACATATACAAGGGTCCTACCAGCAATCAAAGTAATCTCAATACATCAATACTCCATCAAACAACAATACCAATACTCATAGACAATCTATTTGGCTCCAAGGCCTACAATTCACACACTTGCCCATAAATTCTCAAACTTCCATTACTACAATACTAATACATTATTTTGGGTTATTTAATTAGTTTACCCATTCCCATTACTCTAATGCATAATAATTTAGCATTAAGAAGGAGCTCTTACCATGAGCTTATATTTCCTTCATTTCTTTTCCAATTCTCCTCTTCCTCTCTTGCGTGCACAAAATCGGCCACATGGGGAGTGGAGTTGCCAACCTCCATTCCCGTCACCCAAAGCACACAAAAAAAGTGTAATTAAAATACTAACCCTTAGATTTATACTAATTCATTGAAGTGTGCAAAAACACAAATTCTAGGGTTTACCTTTGGAGTGTTTTAGGAGGGGTATTAGCCCTTGGTTCAAGAAGGTGATTCCACCACCATTGCAAGGTTGGAATTATGCTCAAAAGAGAGAGAGAAAATGGAGTATACATAGGGCAAAAATTGGCTACAAGGAAGATAAGAAGAAAACATGAGTTTTTCATGTAGATTTTACCTTAATGGAGAGAGGAGACTCCAAGCTTTACTTTGATGCCATTTTCTCTTTGAATGGGGAAAACCCATGGAGATGAACTTCCTCATTTTTGGATTTTGAAAAGAGGGAAGTGTAGAGGATGATGAGGGGAGCAAGAATATGTAGTTACATTTGCATTTGGAGATCACATGAGGATGGAGCATGAAGAAGAAGTGAGGAAGCCATGGGAGCTTCCAAATTTCCAGAACAAGGGAGGAGGAAGAGAGAGAGTACGGTGGGGAGAAGGAAGGAAGGAGAGAGGTGAGTGAAATGAGAGAGTGAGGTGAGAGAAAAGGGGTAAAGTACCCTTTTCACTTTATTACTTTTGATTTTTGCTCTCTTATTTAATTAGCCAGTATGTGAGTGTGTGTGAGGGCTTATTGGCTTAATAAAAACCGCCCCCTACAGTATTACTAGTTGGAGCGTTTTTCGTCTTTTACTGAAAACGCTCGTTATTTTACCCGGTTTTGGTACTATTCACTAACCGGGCCCGTTTTCCGGAATTTTCTCGTTTCTTTAATTTTATTGGTTATTAAGCTTCCATTAATGCTTAATTATAGCTACATAATGATTTATAATTTTTACGGGTTCATTTGACCACTTAAAGTCACGTTTTAGGGTTTCCTCGAAAAACGTGGGCTAAAGCTCCATTAGCGTTTTAATACATTATTTGGATCCGTTTTCTTCGAGAGTTGTTCCTGAAATACCCCTAACCTTAAAAAAATTAATTAAATGATCTAAATGATTAATAAACATCTAAATATTATTGGGGAACAATCGAAAGATCTCAACAAGGCAAAAACATGCCTTAAGATCGGTAAAGCCAAAAATGTGCTTTAAGACACCATGAAGATTGTATGACCTCAAATAGGATCCAAAGTGGATTCCTAAGTATTATAATGAAGTAAGGAACACAACAAAACTATTCTCAAAGAAAACTAAGCTCAGAAGCACCTGGCAACACAAAATGTGCACTAAAACACCTTAAAGCACGTTTTTGTGAGATTGCCTTCTAAATTGGTTTTTAATGGGCTTAAGGTTATAATTACCTTTAAATATGATATTATATCACATATCATATTAGGAATTAATTCCAAATTTACAGATTTTTAAAATTTAATATTAAAATATAATAAAAACCCTAAAGTGGGGCCCATTTGAGTCAACATTGACTAAGAATGGTCAAGAGGTCAAAGTTGACCCCTTGGACCACATGGAATCGGCAGCTACAAGCAAGAGAGGCTTGAATTAGCCACTTGCACATTCAAGAGACAAGTCTCCAACACAAGCCTTAAATTATGGAGACTACTTTATCTTTTGAATAGATAATACACTCTCTTTTGCTCCATTATTGTTCCACCAGCCTCCAAAAACGTGGAGCCTGCCCTTTCCCCTCCAATTATCGGTGCCAGCCCCATTCTTATCTCATTGATGAGTCATTACCCATTTCAAAACAATAAACTAGTCAAAAGTTACATTTTCAATTATTAAAGCTTATTCCATTCATTCAATTGCCTCCTAGCTCCATTCCAGCCGAGCTAGCTCATTCCAACCGAGCTCATTCAGTCTCCAAGATCTCTCAAGCTTTGTTCTTCAGCATGGAAGGTAGATCTAACTCCTAAGCTCCTAAGGTAATGTTTTAAGGTCATTTTTAGCTCTTTTTCTTCATCTACTCATCACCAACACTTAGATCTCGTGGATCACATTCTATGGCTTATCTCAGTGTTTTAAGGTTTAGAACATCAACCAATTTCGGCTGAAGCAAGTTAAGAGACCAAGGTTTCCCAAATTTGCAGTTTAAGGTAAAAACATACCTTAAGCTTCTCTACTCTTCATCCGATTTTATTCCTCTGATTTTTATGAGTTTATACACTCATAATATTCACATTTACATGTTCAATCAGTTGGTTAGCCATTTGGAGCAAGGGTGGCCGAGATCCAAAGGAAATACCCTCTTTTAAGGCGTTTTTCCAAGGTAAAACCTAATACCAAGGCATCTTGTTGTTGTCTAGCTATTCCTTATGTCTATATGGTGGATCTAACACCTTGTGGTGTGTTTAAATCAGGTCGAATCCCTCTTGAAGTTCCCTTGCATTTTAAGGTGATTTTTGCCTTAAATCTTACATTAATTGTTCCTTATGGTTAAGCTCAAGCTTGGAGTATAACCATATCTTATTTTGGTGTATTAAACATGTCTAAATGATGTGGTGAATTTCCCTTCAAGTGGACGAATTCATACAAGGAGAAACCAAGGTATAAACACCTTAAAACTCATGATTTTGTGATTTCCTAACCTATATATTAATTATGCCAAGAGGGAACTTAATAACATGGGTTATATTAACCTAGAAATGGAAAAAATGACTAAGATAAATTAAGCTAGTCATTTAAGAGATTTAATTAACATAATGGTCAAATTATGACATTATGTGGAAAAATAATTAAACCATGGTGAGGCCGTGAGTTTATGCTATATTTTGAGACATTTAAAGTGTAATTTATTTTGCAAGTTCAAGGTTGTAATAAGGCCATGTCATTAGGCCATTTTAATTTAAGTTTAAAGCTTATTTAGTTTGATTTATGATTATATAATTAAATTGGGGTCAAACGGTAATTACTAACAAAATATTAGGCCGTGGGCTTAATTTAGAGGAATTTAGGGTTTTTAAAATGAATTTAATAAAAATTATAACATTTTATAAAGTTTTATGTCAAAATTGTAAAAATAGAAAAATATAGGTGAAGTTTTGTAATTACCGAAAGGTTTGGGTCCAATTTGGTATTAGAGGTCAAAGTTGACTATATAGGAGACTTTGACCAAGTTTGGAGAATTTTAGAAATTAAAATACTACCTTATATTAAGATAAGTAGTAAATTGTAAAAGATTTATAAGAGATGGGGCTATATTGTGGTTTCCGAAAACTTGGGGTACTAAATGGAGTTTAGTACAAACCTTAGGTTATTAGGAATTTTTAGGAGTTGATTTGGTTAAATTTGGAGTTTATATGAGTTATATAAGTATAATATAAGATATTTCATAATATTGTTACAAATGGGTAACATATGTGGTAAAACCGAGATTTAGAGAAAATATAAGGTTAGTAATAATGTTTATAACCTTTTGGTATAGTTTGGTAATTTTTGGAGTTATATATAAGATTTTATAAAGATATATGTATAGTATATAGTTTTAATGTTGTTAGAAAACTATGTATTATAAATTGGGAAGATTTGGTAAATATACAAAGTTTGGTGGTGAGAATTTAATTAAAACAGTCCTAGGGGCTGTTCGAAAATTATAGCCTTTAAAAAACTATAGGTTATAATTATATTAAGGTTTAAGGATTATAATACAAGGTATATGTTATAAGTGTAAAAATGAAATATAATTTGGGGTTGATTTGTGATTTATAGAAGTTTAGTGGTACATGATGAAAGCCGAAAATATAACGGCTGTTTGGTATTTTAAAATAATTTACAACTATATGTTATAGTTGTTTTAATGACATAAATGTCAAAATATATGTCATATAACTATAATGTAACATTATATTAACTATGTGGTGGATTTTGTAAATATTTGAGAACATAGGTGCTGTTCGGAAATATTAACATTTTTAAATGAAATTTATAATATGGTTTTAATGTTATAAGAGTTATAACATTTATAATATAAGAGGTATTCATTAAAAAGAATGGATATATAAATTGTTAAGGCTTACCATATAATAAAGGGTTTCATAATACATGTATATTGATAAATATATGTTATGGTGGAAAATATAATATGGTTTAATAGCCATGTACTTTCATAATTAAAATGATGTAAGATAAAGGGAAAAAGAAATACAAACATTGGATATGGAATTCTAATGTTAAGAGTGTACATGTGATAATAAGGATTTACATAATTGGAAGTATTGTTTACAAATGAATTATACCACATTGAACTTGGGAAGAGAAAAAAAAAGAAAAGAAAACAAACCTTAGGAAAATAAATACTAAGGTAGGATGTATAATACATGATAAAGAATCGTGCATACAATATAGAAACAAACTATACGACATACAAGAGTATGTTAAGTCACATGCGATAACAAGTTCAACTTTAAGAAAGTTAATATACAAGACAAGAATATGCATGTAATACAACGTTCTTTCCAAATCTCGAGTTAAGCCGAAAACCCGACAAACGTTGACAGTTTATAACGGGGGATTAACCGGGAGGTATTTGAAGAGGGAAAAAGTACGAGAATAAGGAAAAGTAGAACATCCGGTCCCATGTGACTGGAAGGAGCAGCTTAGAACAAAGAATATCGCCGGATCAGAGTGTGATCCGGCCGGATGAGTGATTAAAATATCCTGCTTACATGTAAATGCCAGCCTGGCAATTAAAAAGAAAGACAGGCTGGCAACTCTCGATCTAGCAGTGTAAATACTATAAATAGGGGTTCAACCCCACAATAAAGGATACACTTTTACGTTCGAAACTACGCACCGTTGCATTATCTACGTGATTCTCTCTCTCTCTCTTAAGCTCAGGCACACAGTAACAAGGTAACCCGGCGAAGCACAAATGGCCTAGCAGTAGAATTGGAATCCGATTAGAGATTAGGATAGGAGGTTAGGGAGTTTAGGAATTTACCATTTCATTTTGGCGCCGTCTGTGGGAAACGGATGGCTCAAGATCTTTCTTAGCAACCACGAGTCCACCGGAGGTAATCTGATTTTGAACGAAACAACGAAGCTTTGAAATTTTGAGGTTGTGTCTTTTGCAGGTGTAAGCGAAGGAGGTACGCGTGCAAGGATGGCTCCACGAACAAGAAAGACACCCCGACCTGAGGGCGAGATCAACAATGTAGGAACAACCGAAAACAACAGAGTGGAAGCTGAAGACGTGATCTCCAAGCAAGCGTTGGAGGAGATGCTGAAAAGCCTAGTCAGAACCATCGATGAAAGGATAGTGGAGGGGAATGAAGTCCTGCAGCAGGAGCTGATGCAGCGAGATGTGGAATACCAGAAGAAATGGGAGGACATGACTGAGGCGCTCGAATCGCTCAAGAATCGCGGCTCCGAAGCGAGCAACAGCCGGAAGAAAGAGCAGCTAGAGAAAACTCTGATCATCAGCGACGAGACTGAGGAGGATGATTCGATCGACATGACTCTTTACCCCTTCTCCGAGAGAATCAGGAAGGCGAAGCTTCCTCCACACTTCGTTGCGCCAGCAGTGGAAAAGTACGATGGAACAGGGGACCATGCTCTTCATGTTAAGAAATTTATGTTCGCAATGAATACGCAGGGGATAAGTTCTCTCGCTCTTTGCAATTTGTTTCCGGGAACATTATACAAAAGGGCACTCGGTTGGATCTCAACAAGACCCCCGCAGTCGATCTCAAGTTTTAAGCAATTGACTGAGGAGTTCCAGCAATACTTTGCTGCAAGCAAAAAGATTAAGGAAACAATAGAACTGATGGATCTCAAACAGAAAAAGGGAGAGACGGTGAAAGAATTCAGTGAAAGGTTTCATAGGCAGGTTGCCGAAATTGATGACATTGATGAGAAGATTCTGATCAAGGCTTTCGGAAACGGGCTAGCACAACCAAGGCTTGTCGGGAAGATCGCGACAAAAGCCCCAAAAACCCATGGAGAGCTGGCCGAAATGATTCACGAGTTTCTAAAATCAGAGGTGGCGGAGAATAAGGCCAGAGATTTGGCAAACAGCTTCAAAGCGGTTAACGACAAGAAAGGGGGACCGAATGGAAGTGGCTCTTCCAGCAACGTATCAGGAGGTTCATCCGGGGGAGGCTCAAGATACAAGCCTTACTACAAAGCTCCATCCCAGGCACCTCAGTTTCAGAACGCCGGGTTGCTGTTCAGATTGATCCGGGCAGGTATGCGGCGGCAGTCAAAGAGGGATATCTACCTCCACCAAAGAAGCCTTATCCAGGGGAGATTCCGGTAGCCTTCTGTGAGTATCACGGTTGCAAAAGTCACAGAACCGCAAATTGCGCCACTCTGGCCAAAGAGTTGAGGATCATCGAGGAAGAAAAGAAAGGCAAGGGAAAGCAGGTGGCAGGCCAACAGAAGCAATATGGCAGGCAAAATCAGTCCACCTCTCGGAATCACCAGGAAGAGGAGATCCACCCTGAGCTAAATCACGGCAAATCAGTCGGTATGATCTCAGGTTTGTAAGAAGGTGGAGACGTTTTTATTCTCTAGTATTAGCTAGGCCCAGTCATGTCGGTAATAAGGCGAGGGCTGTGTAATCAGACCTTTTTCTCTTCCTTCCAGAAAGGACGTATGTTGTAAAAATCTTCCGGTACTTCCCTTCCGGAAAAAATGAAAGTCTAATAAACTTTTTTCTCTTAAGCAAATTCTCAGGTCTCTTTTCAGAGGTAGGACCGTTGACCCCAAACAAAAGAAAAAGACATATTCATGCGGTGCATCAAGAACTACCGGAAAGAAAAATTGCCAAGCGAGAGAATCTTCCCCAGATTTTCTTTACAGACGAAGACGAGGAAGGGGTGTTATACCCTCACAATGATCCACTGGTCATTCGGGCACAAGTGAATGACAGGACGATGGAAGGAATCCTGATAGACAGCGGGGCTGGAGCGAATGTCATATCTGCCGAGGCAGTTAAAAAGTTGGAGATCCCAGAAAGTAAGATTAAACCATATTCGGCGGTCCTCGGAGGCTTTGTTGGGGGCGTTTCTACCAAGTCTTCAGGGAGCATAGACTTCACCATAACATTGGGATTGGGAGACGAACGAAGAACTGAAAAGCTCACAGCTTTCATTGTACCAGGACTTTCCGGATACAATATGTATCTCGGCCGGCCAGGGATTAATGCTTTCAAAGCAATATGCAGCACTCACCACCTGAAGATGAAGTATCTAACCAGGGCTGGAAAGGTGGTAACCATAAAAGGGAGTCAAAAGATGGCTCGAGTATGTGAAGTCCGCATCATGGAGGGAATGCCGGAAGAAGAGATGGTCAAAACGGTGGGGTCGGAGAAGGAATTCAAGGGAAAGCTCCCTTTCCCGCCAGAGCCGGATCAAAGAGCAGAAGACTGTGGAACCTCTAAGGAGTCACCAAGAGAGGTACACTTAAAAACTGACCCTTCTAAATTTTTTAAAATAGGAAATGCGTTCGGCAGTGGGGAGCAAACTCACCTGATGAGATTCCTGGAAAAAAGAAGGACAACTTTCGCCTGGAGTACGGACGAAATGCCAGGAGTAGATCCAAGCGTTATCCAGCATGACCTACGAGTGGATCCAAAGCACCCAGCCATCCGGCAAAGAAGAAGAATAATAGGAGAAGAAAGAGACCTTGCGGCACGTGCTGAAGTGCAAAAACTGCTTAAAGCCGGATTCATCAGGGAGGTGTCCTACCCCAAGTGGTTGGCCAACGTCGTGATGGTTAAAAAATCAAATGGCAAATGGAGAATGTGTGTGGACTTCACAGATGAACAAAGCATGTCCTAAAGACTTTTATCCATTACCATCAATAGATAGATTGGTTGCTTCAACGGCTCAAAGTTCTGTCTTAAGTTTCTTGGATGCGTTTTCAGGATATAATCAAATAAGAATGAATGAGGAGGATTCGGAAAAAACATCTTTATTACCTCGGCCGGAACCTTTTGCTACAAGGTGATGCCTTTTGGATTAAAAAATGCGGGTGCAACCTTCCAAAGAATGATAGACAAAGTGTTCAAACAACAGTTGGCCCGGAATGTAGAAGCATATGTCGATGATATCGTGGTAAGAAGTAACTCCTGGGCACAGCACATGGAAGATTTAAAAGAAACCTTTGACACCCTAGACAGATTCCAAATCAAGCTGAATCCGGAAAAGTGTGTATTTGGAGTTACAAAAGGGAATTCTTAGGCTTTATCGTTGGGCAAAGAGGGATTGAAGTGGACCCCGAAAAAACCCAGGCAATCCTCGATCTATCGCCACCAAAGAACATTAAAGATGTGCAAGCATTGAACGGAAGGCTCACGGCTTTAGCAAGATTCTGCTCAAAACTCCAAGAAAAGTCAATACCGTTCTTCAGCATTTTACGAAAAAACAAGAAATTCCAGTGGAATCAAGAATGTGTAGACGCCTTTGAAAGGATCAAGGAGATGCTCAAAGAATTGCCAAAACTGGGTGTTCCGGCGCCTGGTCAAGACTTGTATCTCTACCTATCTGCCACGGATTGGGCGGTAGCGGCTGTGTTAATAATGGAGGAGGAGAAAAAAGAGATACCAGTATATTACACCGGAAAAATCCTAACTCCAGCAGAAAGCCGTTACACCAACATCGAAAAAATATTGTTTGCATTAGTCGTTGCATCTCGAAAGCTTCGACCTTATTTTCAGTCGCACCGGGTATTCGTTAGACGAATTGGCCACTAAAACAGATAGCAAACAACCCAAACGCTTCCGGACGATGGTCAGTTGGACTGTCGAGCTCACCCAGTACGAAATCCACTTCCTTCCTCGAACAGCCATAAAGGCACAGGCCTTGGCGGACTTTATAACCGAAACAACCTTTGCCCAAAAACAAAGAGAATCGACCAACCCATACGTTATCTTAGTTGACGGAGCTCGATGTAAGACTGGAGGGGGCCGGAATAGTGGTCCAAACGCCGGATGGAAGAACTCTAACTTTGCGTTCCGGCTAGAATTTGAGGTAACAAATAATGAAGCAGAATATGAAGCCCTCATACAGGGTTTGGAGGTCGCCACTGCCTTAGGGGCAACAGGTTCTTTCTTATAATAAGACAGTGGTTCTCATTTGTGTCTTTAGAAAATTTTTTACATACCAAAAGGGGGGAGAATGGGGTTTACCTCTTTGTTTGTTATGCAGAATTGGAAATATACTCAGATTCAATGCTAGTGGCGCGACAAAACGAACATTTACGAGGTCAAGGAGGAGAAGCTTGGAAAATACTTGGCCAAAGTCCAAGAGACGAAGGCAAACTTTCAGAGATGTGAATTAAGACATCCCCGAGCAGAAAACATAGAGGCCGATGCGTTGGCTAAATTGGCCAGTATGGCCGAGAGAATGCCCAGTAAAGTCTGGATGGAAATAAAGGCAAACTCAAGTCTGGAGGAGATCCGAGTATGCACCATTGAATCGGCACAATAGCCAAGTCTTGGATGGCACCTATTGTTGAGTACATACAAAGCGGAAACTTGCCACAAGACGAGAAAGAAGCGGCAAAAACAAGACGAAGGGCTGCATCTTTCTTTTTAGAGCAAGACAGCTCTACAAAAGATCATTCGCGAGACCAGCACTTAAGTGTGTTACCATGGAGGAGGGAGCAAGGCTCATGGAGGAGCTACATGAGGGGACCTGTGGGAACCACCAAGGAGAAAGGGCAATAATTCACAAAATCCTAAGGCTGGGATATTATTGGCCAAGGATGAGGGAATGTTCAAAAGAATACATACGGAAGTGCATTAAATGTCAGGAACACGGCCACAAAATACACAGTCCCCCGTCCACACTGAAAGCCATACTGTCCCCAATCCCATTTGCCATGTGGGGATTGGATATCGTTGGACCTTTCCCGGAAGCATCTCCCGGAAGATATAAATTCATTTATGTGGCCATTGACTACTTCACCAAATGGGTGGAAGCCATGCCAACGGTATCCATTACCGCAAGAAAGTCACAGGATTTCATCTGGAAGTATGTGGTCTGTAGATTCGGGATCCCGAAGATAATAGTAACAGACAATGGAGCTCAGTTCAACTGTAAAAGCTTCCGGGCATTCTGTGAAGAGTGGAAGATTGACCTGAGATTCGCATCGGTCGCCCATCCACAAGCAAACGGCCAGGTAGAAAATGCGAATGGACAAATTGTCAAGGCTATAAAAAGGAAGTTGGACAGCAAAAAAGGGAGATGGGCGGAATTGGTACCTCAGGTTCTCTGGTCCTACAGAACAACCGAAAAGGGCCCAACAGGGGAAACTCCATACAGGTTGACCTACGGTCTGGAAGCGATCGTTCCGGCTGAGATTATAGTCCCATCAATTAGATGGGAATCCTTTGATAAGGAAAACAACAGTGAAGGGGTGAAAGACAGCCTTGACCTGCTTGAAGAAACCAGGACTATGGCCCAAGTCAGGATGGAAAGGGACAAAGCGAAAGTGGAAAGATATTTTAACCAAAGAACAAGGGAAAGGGGTTTCGCTCCGGGTGAACTGGTCCTTCGGGAGGTAAAGCAGCCAAAGAAGCTAGAGCCTCAATGGGAAGGACCATTTATAGTACAACGGCGAACAGGGCAAGCTTCATATCGCCTGAAAAATAGTGAAGGATACGAATTGCCTCACTCCTGGCATGCTGAATGCCTTAAAAAGTTTTATGTATATAAACATTTTTTACAAAGAGCAATAAAATGAGGTATTCTTTTGAGGCAAAGTTTTTTGAAATGTACCAACCGGCCAGCGTGCCTATAGGCTATCACGCCTTGAAATGTACCATCCGGCCAGCGTGCCTACAGGCT
This sequence comes from Limonium bicolor, assembly GCA_023374045.1. NCBI lineage: Eukaryota > Viridiplantae > Streptophyta > Magnoliopsida > Caryophyllales > Plumbaginaceae > Limonium > Limonium bicolor. The sequence goes on along the minus strand of CM041778.1, from coordinate 70,100,218 downwards.
ATCACGCCTTGAAATGTACCATCCGGCCAGCGTGCCTACAGGCTATCACGCCTTGAAATGTACCATCCGGCCAGCGTGCCTACAGGCTATCACGCCTTGAAATGTACCATCCGGCCAGCGTGCCTACAGGCTATCACGCCTTGAAATGTACCATCCGGCCAGCGTGCCTACAGGCTATCACGCCTTGAAATGTACCATCCGGCCAGCGTGCCTACAGGCTATCACGCCTTGAAATGTACCATCCGGCCAGCGTGCCTACAGGCTATCACGCCTTGAAATGTACCATCCGGCCAGCGTGCCTACAGGCTATCACGCCTTGAAATGTATCCGGCCAGCGTGCCTACAGGCTATCACGCCTTGAAATGTACCATCCGGCCAGCGTGCCTACAGGCTATCACCTTGAAATGTACCATCCGGCCATCGTGCCTACAGGCTATCACGCCTTGAAATGTACCATCCAGCCGGATATAAAAACTAGGAATTTACTTAAAAGTTTTGAACGAAGGAATAAAGACCTTCCATGTAAATAAAGGGGGGACTTACAAAGCATTTGGAAATCCGGTCGCTCCGGATAAGCCAAATGAGAAGTATATAAAGCTAACTCGTGAGAGAGTTACTTAAAACGATTAAGGGATACAAAAGAGATGGCAAGGGCAAAACGCTAAAGCATTACCAGAAACAGTAATCCAAAATATGACTATACAAGATCCCTGCACTAAGAAATTACTATCTAAAAGGCATCTATTCTTTAGCAGGCTTCTTTACAGCGGATTCTTTGGACACGCTCTCCGCAGAATCAGATTTTCCAACAGCTTGACGAAGGCCGGCAACCTCCTGGCGCATACCACTATCGGGAGGAAGGAAAGAAGCTTGACCGGGCCCAAAGACTGTCTCACCAGGGAGACGACCAAACTTCTCAAAATCTTCAAGAAAGTTGCTCTTCCTGGCAACGTTGTCAAACTCCAGCTCATTATACAGATCGTCATCCAATACTTCCCCCCTCTTCAGAAAATACTTGGAGATGGTTTGGCGACAAATGTTAGCAATCTTCCGGCTCTGAGAGCCGAAAGCCTTTTTTAGATGGGCAATGATGTTCCTTGCTTCTTCAGCTCCTCTTGGGTCCGACGGGCGTAGGCCGTATGCTTAGCAACGTCCTCCTCAAGCTGTAAAACCTGAGCTCGGTAGAGATCGCGGTCAGAACCCGCGGCAGAAAGTTCCTCATTCAGCTTGTCAATGCGATCGCTGAGCTTCTCGACATGTCTTAAAAGATTTTCAGAATCTGTTTTTTTTAAAAAAGAGAGCAGGATCGGTAAGATAAGGCATAAGGACGAAAAACGGCAGAAAAGAAGACCGATAAGACTCACCCTTGGCCGGGACCTTGGCACTTTCGGGTTGAGGGAGGGCCATGGCCTCCTCTAAAGCTTTCACCTTTTCCTCCAGAGAAGCCTTCTCGGCCGCAAGAGCAGCTTTACTGGCAGAGAAAGCTGTGTTTTCATCCATCAAGAGCTGCTTGGCCTCCTCTAAAGCCTTCACCTTTTCCTCAAGAGAAGCCTTCTCGGCCAAGGGCAGCTCTACCGGCGGAAAGAGTCGTGTTTTCGTCCATTAAGAACTGCTTCTCTTGGTCAATGGCGGCCCGAGTCTGCTCATCCAGAGCATTCTTTTCCTCGGTCAGTTCAGTAAGCTCTTGAATAAGTTTGGCTTTATCTTCCACCAAAGCCTCATTCTGACTGGCCAAAGCTTTCTTGTCCGCCTCAAGAGATCCAACTTCTTTCTCAAGGGCAGCATTCAGGCCCGCAAAATAAGCCTTATCCGAAGTAAGGGAATCCACGTCCCTTTTGTGAGCAGCTTGTACCTGCCGCAACAAAACTTCCAAGTCAAACAAAGCATGCGTTGGTATCAAGACATTCTTTTCACCGGAAGGATTGCGGTGTACCTGCTTCAGGATACCCTCTGCGTGGAGGTGCTGGTTTCTCAGAGCGAACATCTCTTCACGCAAATTCTTTAACTTCAATTCATATTCATCTCGAAGGCGAACACACTCATGGCGAGATGACCACAACTCCTTGTTTAAAGTGTCTGTCCTATCTTTCACCTTGCGGTCAATCTCGTAATTTACGTGATCCATGTAACTATCATGATTAGAACGGGTTTGCTTCAACTCGGCTTCAGTATTGTTGGCCCGACTTTTTTCACGTTGCAGGTCAAATTGAAGGTCCCAAGTCTGGACTTCGGCGCTTTGGGCCATTGACATAACCTAAAAGAAACGAAACATAAAAGGCTTAAGGAATATCAGAAAGACATGGGAGAATGGGAGGAAGACGACACTTACTCGAAAAATGCTTTGCCACATCAGGTTGAAGACCTCTCCCGTGGGAATGGAATGATGCATAATAGCGTCAGCTCCTCCGCTCCCGGCCCTCAGTTTTTCCTTGGTGGCGGTAACAATGGACGGAGGGGCAAAGATCCCGTCTGGATGGTCAGACAGTCTTATCGCTTCCTTCCAGGCGTCGGTGTATCGAGCAGCATCAAAGGAGATCTTGCGCAAGGGCTGCCCAAGATAGTAGAACCATCCCTCCTTCTGGGAAGGACCGGTGAAACCCCCCTGAACAGGAGGGGGTGGAGAGGAGGGGGAGGCAGTAATGTCCTCCCTTTGCCTGTCTTCCCTCTGTTTACTTCGGAGCTCTGGGTTCTCAGGCACAGGTCGGTATTCTTTCACCCCCTCGGGTACTGATTCATTGACTCCAGGGACGTCATGTAGGGTTGAGGTGCCAAGAGTCTCACGGTCCCTTTCAATCTTAGAAACCTCCGTTAAAACAGCCTTCGGCTTTGATACAGTTTTCTTCCGAGGTTTTTGAGTACAGGAAGCCGGAACAGCAGAAGTAGGGTGGGCCGGACCGCAAGCAACCTCGTTGTCAGTAACGGTTATGGGTGCACCTTGAGAACCTGAGAAAGAAAGGGTCAGCATAGAATGTACAGAAAAGGAAAGGCAAAAGTTCCCTTCAAATAAGAAAGAGCAATACGTAGGTTAGTATCTTCCAAGACAGCACCGTGGGCCGGATCGGAAGAAAAATATCCTGCCAAGTCAGGAAACAATTCACAAATTGGGGTTGGGTGACCAGATCCCTGCCCTGGACGAGAGACAGACCCCTGGCCTGAATCAGGAGTAAGAGGGAGAAAGACGCGACGCCCAGACCCTGGACTCACATACCAAGTACCTGGCAAATCACCGCTCGATCGGGCTGGAGACCCAGTAATTCTCTTTTTCTTCTGGCCAGAATGGCCCTTGTCATTATCACCTCTTTGTCTCTTCTTGGAAGAGGTGGCATCCCTGAGGAGCCTTGTGGCCGCATCAACAGCCGCATCAACAGACGCATAGTAATCGACTTGCTCATCACCCATCTTGAAGTTGACAAAATTCCAGCTGTTGAAGGGCCCCACCTTATCTCCTCTAGAAAAGAAATCTGCCGGAACGACGTAAAAGTAAGAAAACGGTAAAAGGTAAAATTTAGGTAAGACAGACTAAATGAGACTTACTATGATATTTCTTCAATGAGTCCAGGCGCGCCGGAGTAAAAAATTGGGAGACCGTAGGCTGCTTTTTGCTTACCATCTTCAGGATTTTCGAGATAGGCATTTCTTGCTCCGGGGAAGGAGGACAGCTGAATTGGCCTTTCGGGATCGAGGGACAGTAAGGAACTCCCAAAAATCGGCCTGGTGGTGGGACAATGACAAACCATCGGGAGTTCCACCCGGAAGACGCTTTCTTGTAATAAAAAAGAGAAAAGCCGGCCTTCGCCTTGATAGTCAGGCTATCAGGATCGTCCCTTGTGGAGTAGAATTGGGCGAACTCGATTGCTTCTACCCAAATTTTGTTCTCCTCACAAAGGAGAACATAGGCGTGGAGGTAGGAAATTGCCTTCGGGTGTAGGTGAGCGAGCACACAGCAACGTCAAATTAGGAAACCCAGAACGAATGGATGAGGGGGCACAGTCAGGCCACGAGAGAAAAAATCCGCATAAACGGCATATCCAAGCCCAAAATCATCGTGGGGATGTGAGTCGGGAGAAGGAAGGTAGATGCAAGTACCCTGTGGGACTTCGACGTCCTTTAAACAGGAGAGAAGGGAGGGGATATCCAGGGAGGATGAAGAAGGTTCTCGATCAGCAGAAAAGGGTGCGGTAGATTTCAGATAAGTAGGGCAAAACCCTTGGGACGAAAAAGTACCTTGAATCGCCTCTTTAGCAGGGACAAAGTTCGCGGCTGCCTTGTTCTTCTTCGAGCTAGACGAGGCCATCAGAACAAGAAAACAGTGAGCGAGGATGAAGCAAAGGAGTGGAAAGATTCGAAAAGAGGACGCAAAGGAGGAAGATATCCGAAAGAGTTCGAGACCGGAGCTTCGAAGGAAAGCGATTCCCGCCCAGTTAATAAAAAATAAAAAGGAGACCCCGCACCTTCCTGGAAATGGGGCACTGACACAAAACGACTCTGCAAATTCTACATCGAAAAGACGCAGGCACGGGCTAAGCACGGGCAGGGGCGTAATTCGAAAAAGAAAGTTTCTTTCTCTTTTTTTTTTTTAAAAAAGAAAAGAGAACTTGTGGGACTAAGGGGAGGCGATGGCCGGAAGAGCAAAAGGCCGTAACGTCAAAAAAACACAAACAGAGGCATATGCTATGATAAAAGTTCTACTTTTTACGTTTAGAGGATCAAAAGTAGAACTTGTGGGACTGATGAAGAGGGAAAAAGTACGAGAATAAGGAAAAGTAGAACATCCGGTCCCATGTGACTGGAAGGAGCAGCTTAGAACAAAGAATATCGCCGGATCAGAGTGTGATCCGGCCGGATGAGTGATTAAAATATCCCACTTACATGTAAATGCCAGCCTGGCAATTAAAAAGAAAGACAGGCTGGGAACTCTCGATCTAGCAGTGTAAATACTATAAATAGGGGTTCAACCCCACAATAAAGGATACGCTTTTACGTTCGAAACTACGCACCGTTGCATTATCTACGCGATTCTCTCTCTCTCTTAAGCTCAGGCACACAGTAACAAGGTAACCCGGCGAAGCACAAATGGCCTAGCAGTAGAATTGGAATCCGATTAGAGATTAGGATAGGAGGTTAGGGAGTTTAGGAATTTACCATTTCAGTATTAATGACGGTACGGGGTATCATAGAGTTGTGTTGTTGTACGGGATGCTAATCAGTACCATTATGTATTGTTTAGATTGTTAGAGACGACACACGGAGCATAGGATCTTGCTGATTCATACTCCACCGTAACACAATCAGGGTGAACGGTATATTGTTATGTGTCTCTGATTGTCTCTGAGGGCTTCCTCAGTTCAAACTTCTGTGTGATCTGTGATAAGATTGTTTGTCTGAATGTGTTAATTAATATGCATGAACTGTATATTTATAGCTGCTTATTATTTACTGTTGTTGAGTTAACAGTATTGGTTCGTATATATGAACCTATATATAAAACGAACTAGCGGCTATGGTGCTATCTTATATGAGGTATAAGGGACGTCAGAAAAACGTTGTAGCACTAGGATAATAAAATATACATATTATCTGAGACTTTTATACGGAGCATTGGCCTTCTATACGCCGCTCTCGTATCTAACACTGGATCTCGAGTTTACAAACTCCGGATTGGACTAATGACCTTAGTCTGCTGTGTTAGAAATTTTGGTAATGCGATGCGATGGTATAATTAAATTAATTAATTAATGGAATGATAGTAAAGCCAAGAGGATGTGGGTCTTGGTGCGCGCTGTGATCACAAAAACGATACCAGGATGTCCGCGTACGGGTCCGTAAGTATCAAGAAAATTTCCCGTGAGCTAGAATGGCTCGTTGGTCGGAGACTCTACCGTTGGAGTGGCTACTGCCGTGGGTGACCCGCCACAATTTATGGGTAATTAGAGACATGTCGTTTTTAACGAGACATTGTCACTAGATATAACTGAACAATTAATACAGTTGAGATTTGTACAGTGGCGAACATTATTGGTTTCTACACCATGGACGAGAATTAATACTTGTTTGTTGTTCTCGTTGTTTCGCTTGTTGTTCATTGGTTATACTTGTGGTATATTATGTGTGTTGATGGTTGTGTTATTGTATGGATATTACTGTTATTCATTTTACAGTTTAAATATTAAAACGGTATTGCATGTAACGAATCTCATGCTCTCGACCAAATAATTGAGGGGTTTGAGGGGGCATGACGGGGCATGTGATGACATACTCAGCAGGGGCTGATTCCATACCACAAACCATTTTTATGCAGGTGACTAGCTGGTGGGTCGACGCGAGGCGTGACTATTGTGATATTACAGTTGGTTTAAACTTGGTACGGTTTGATACTATGGTTGGTTTGGACTCGGGTTGTGTAACCGAGGTGTAATTTGATTAGATGCTCACGAGTATGGTCTGTAATAACTGGTTGATGTTGTATTTGCTTTAAATTGTTTAAGTACTGCTATCTATCTCTTGTGGTCACTGCGGGAATACGTTTCGCATGTTGATTATCAGGTAATTCATTATCACCCGTATGGGCGAGTGATAACAGTGACACCATTAGAACGACAGTCTGTTATTTACCGCTGCGATTATATTGTTTTTAGGAGCAGGATTAGTAGGGGTGTTACAGTTCCCATATATTATTTTGGCCTTATTAAGCCTTAGGAATCCATATAATACACTAACCGAGGTCTCATACCTCCTATGGTTATTTAACGCTTATTTAGCGTTTTTCCGCTTTTTCAGCGTTTCTTTATTTCTTTTGGATTTATTTTTCCTTACCAAAATTTACTTAGGCGTTATTAGGCCCTTAAATAAGTATTAGATTAATCTTAATCACTATATTTAAGTTCGGATTATTTCAATCTACCCCCCTAAAACAAACTTTGTCCTCAAAGTTGTTCAAGGCTACAGGATTACTATACTTACTCATTCATACATGTCTAATACCAAAAGTCATACATTCTTCCTCCTTACATTTTCCCAAATCCGTTACTCAAGGTTTATACTTCCCTTACCATACAAATGTACCATTATTACCCCAATCCGCATTACATCCAACCATCTGGTTCCACATTACAAGGTTCATACATACATACAATGCAAAGCTATCCCCAAAGCAATGCAATACACATTACGATCCCGCAGGCACTTAGGTCCTCTAGACACAGGACTCCTCTATGTCCCGCTGCCTTTGGAATAATACAATTTGATATACTACCGCCGTCCTCCGGTATAAGCTTGTAACAAATTCTCAATCTCCAGTATGAGGGAAATACTTCACTACTACTAATTAGAAATTTCCCTAAAACACAACAACTCCAAATTCCAATTTATTTTCATTACATCTATCGTATACGTGATTCTTGTGACCACTTGAGGGGAGCTTCAAGAATCATTCGATCCTGATGTGATCAGCACCAGTGTTGAACTATCTTTCCACCCCAATTTATGTTCGGTTTCCCTTGATCTGATCAGGATCAAGTTCGAATTCCCACATCAGTTTCAAACAAACAGATAATTCGATTATTTACATTTTCTATCTTTTTAATCTTCCTAGTCATAATTGCAAATTCATACATCTCCAAGGGATGAAATTCAGTCCATCAATCATTCTCAATCTAGTTCCCAAATACTTTACTCTGTGATTCAATACCTAAGTGCTCATTTCATCAACCTTCACTACTTTCATCCATTACTTTCACCCATTACAACTCTCCATCATCTCAACTATTCTAGCTAAGGAATACCATACCTATAAAATTCAATCGTCTTCAATTTGCTTCCAATAATTTACCTAGGAATACACTACTCATGGACTTCATTCATCAACTACTCTCAATCAATTCGTACTACTTCTTTAAGAGCTACAATACTTGTGGAACTCCGTCCACTACTCATTCTCAATTCCTCACAACAATCACCTAGGGAACTCAATTTCCTCTAGGTTCTACATCGGTTTTATACCGACTCATGCTATGGTATTTGCATCTCTCATGCCTAATTACCACAATTACAATATGAATGAATACATATGTTTATTTAACATAAGTACCAATCATCAAATCACTTCTCATTTGTGCTATGCACATTGTAGTTTATGTGTTTTATTCCTGAAATTCACATTAAGCGATTTTCGCTCTACCCCCCTTAAAAGGGATTATGCCCACGTAATCTACCATATGTTATTATTGAACATTGGTTTACTAAGTTCGGGCATTCTGAAGCATTTTAGCTTCACTACAGTTTGTTACATAATGTACTCCGGTCAAAGGGTGTTAACCACACTAGTGGTTTAGTCCCTGCACCAAGAATTCCTATATGAGTTTATTTAACTCATAATTAATTCGGTTCCAGCCTAATAGGCTTCAAGGCATTAATAGCCGTTCTTTTATACTTACTAGGTGTATTAAATTTCTTAGCTAGGGCCCACTAGCTTCTGCTGCGTGACCCTGATAACTTGGGTTAATCACCCTTCATGTTATCCTCAATGTGCTACACATCGCCTTTTGATCCCTCTATTGTGGGAATAAGGTTTATTAAACAAATGTGGTATTCCTTTACCGTGTTTGAACTCAATGAGTTTAGATTATAACCAGCTCTCTGGTAATCTATTATACATACTATTCGTACTCCCACGATTATTCACTAAGTTCCTCCGACTTATTGTCGGGCGAGGTTAAGTCACTACTTAGTTGTAGTGCTTCCTTTGTCGTCAATAGCTTATGTATTATACCAGTTCGTCTGGTTCAGTACAAGTGTTCTTTTACTTGTATGACCTTGCATTTCTATGCGTCGGTCCTAGTGACTTTCTTAAGTCTGCTTTCACCTTTTATTCCAATGGAATTCATATCTTGTGATTATTAGTGTGCTTTACACTCTTCGTGCTTCTTTGGCCTTAGGCCGCACGGTTTGTTGCTAAGCTTGATTAACTAGCTTATGCCATGTTCGTTGGTGAAAAGAAGAGTTTACTACTATCTACATTTCCATATTCCTCGCTATCCCATTCAATCCTTAGCTGCACAAGTGCAATACCAAAACACTCAGACATACAAAGTGTAGAGGCGTAAACGCTTGGCAGTAATTCACTTATGCGATAGGAATGAATATTTTTGTCTGTCTTCTCATACTTATACTTCGTGTCCTTGTCTAACTACTTCCTCTTAGTGGTCGCTTGTTGTGCACCATACTCTTACTCGTTGTACAACATTGTTTTTACTGTTTCTGTTACTGTGGTAGATTATCTTTACTCATTGCCATTGTCGTTGGCACCATTTCATTATGGTGTGAATACACCGAGGATTTCCCATGTTCGTGTGTATGACGGTTGTCGTAGCATACCGTGATGTTGTTATCTTCCCCATGTGGAGACGTTTTATTTCAATTTAGGTTTCATGTGTAGGTTAGCTCACCTCACATTATTTGATCATTTATGATACAATTTACCAAGTATCTTGGTTGGCAATGGATGAAGTAATTTATCGGGTTACAAGCTCTCTTGAGCGTTGGTCATTCGTGGTGTCCAATGTGTATTCACATTGATTGTTTTTGACAATTACTGTCTCCTCAGTGCTGAGCATTGGTTATAGGCTCTAGCTGTGCAGTTTTACCATTGTATGTACATCACCAGGACATCCCGAGAACTTCAAGGGTTTTCTGGTCCCGTTCTCCAGTTGAAGAGTATTTTATCACTGATAGGTGAAAGTTCTTGTTGAGGGGTGTGTTTCCACTCAGAGGTCTCATGACAAGGTTTACTATGTTAGTATTTATACAATGGTTCACCACATTCTTAGTTACATATAGAGTATACTTACTCCTTTAAGTCGTAATGGTTTGGAAATCTCTTTTCCTTGTTCAATCGCCTCTTGGTAACAACTACATGCACAAGTTTTGTTCTTATGGTAGATGGAAGCCTTTTCTAAGGGTTCACATCATTACCGCATTGATGGTCTTTGGTTAATGAGAGGTACCTTTCCTCGGGTTTCCCGTAGTGTCCAATTGTGGACTAGGCCAATGTTGGCATTATCACGATTTCTATGCCTCTGTGTTACTATTTCTACAGAAGGCATGAAGGGAAGTTAAAAGCTTGTCAACTGTATACTAGACTGATGCTTTAGTGACAGTGATACTGAGGTAGCCATTACTCCAAGCCACTCATTATGTCGAGCTCAAATTGGGTGGTTCAGTTATCGATCTATTTGTCTTATGAAGCAATATCTCTTGCAAGTCTTGTTATTAACTAGTATGGGTTTTGCCACCATTTAAATTTACATAACATAATTGGTTCATAGCTCTTGAGCCCTATTGTTGTGAGCTATGCTCCTTGCAGCTGTTTGTACATGTTCCCACTCCTTGTATACCCCATAGGGTTGAAGGAATTACTGGGCTCCATGGCAAGTCGTGGCATCACGCTTCCGTTCGTAGGAGGCCCTTTAGGCAATCTGATGTCAATCAGTGCCTTTCAGTGGTCGAGGGTATTTCCTGTTAAGTGAAATCCCTTCGGGGTCCTAACCGAGTATTCGTTCTAGCTCCCGTGTTCTTATCAAAACGCTTGTTCAACTATTGCTAACTCAGACACCCTTCAAGGATTGCTCCTGGGTGTTGTTAGTTATGCCGTTATATCCGGCTAGTGTTTATGATATGTTGTGCCTACTATACCGCCTTGTGGTATCGTATTCTGAGTTATCCCTTTTTGGGTTATAACGTCTCCCGTTCTTGGGTAGACTGTTTATACTTTCTCCTAGTGTTTAGACTAGGTTTAATATTCTCTCCAATGATGGATCATGCTCCTTGGTAGTTTGTAATTGCTCCTGGGAATTCCGTCCCGTCTGTTGAACATCATTGTGTTCGCATTAGGTGTTTGCCTGACTGTGTTCAGGCTGGGTATACTTTCCAGCTGTCATGTATTTGCTTGATGTCTTTGAGACATATCCAATTTCTATACTTACTAGTCTGCGCTCTTGGCACTTTCTAAGTCTTATTCCTTACCTTCAGATGAATTCTCCGAGTTCCTTATACTTATTACTTAGCTGAGTTCCTTCTCCTTGATCGTCTGAGGTGTCCAGCTGTTCTGCTTTGCATTTACTCATGGTCCGTAGAACGGAGTTGACTACTTCCCGTGTTTCGTGCACTACATGTATACATACGTGGGGTATCTTGTTGATACGTTACCACTTACCTAACTATATGTCAGGCTCGTAAGCTCTTTCAGAGCGCGGTCGTCCCACATCCCATATTTGGGTACACTCGTAGTGCTCGTCACACGCCTAGGTGAAGTATTCTATTGTCAACTCCTCTTGTATCATTCTATGATACTCACCATAATTCTGTTGGTTTGGTTTTAAAATCCAAGGTTTTTAAAAGAAAGGTTGTGGTTTTGAAAGCAAAGGTTTGGGTTTTAACATTGTAGTTCGGTTGTAGAAGAAGTTCTTCATGGCATAGCCATGTTTGAGGTTTTGACCAAGTTCCGCTTCTCACTGACTGGCATGTTCTTAATAAATGGTCGGGCCGTTAGGCCTTTCCAAGGTTCCATTCTTCCTGTTTTTAGGATATGTGATCCGGTAGTCTCTTCATTGCGGTCTCGGTACATTACTAAGTACTTGTGGTGTGTTAGGGTTCCTCTACATGTTTCTGTTCTTACTGCACTTGCTGTGGCAAGTGCATGGTACTGGTGGTTTTTTGGGTAAACCTATACCGGTCACGACATGGTTTCCACTCGTATTTGGTAGTCTAGTCGACTCTTCCTTTGCTCCATTGATTTATGTTTGGGATACTCGATCTTTTAGATAGCTTCTCTCTAATCTGGACATGGCTGTCGTAGATCTGGGTACTTCTCCAATCCTTGGAGATCCTTGTTTATTTGTTCTATGTTTTTCCCTGTTGCTCATTCCCACATGTTTACCGTGGTTATTGTGCCTTAGTTGTTTAGGCACTACTCCTGTAGTCCTGTCGGATTATATTTCGTGAATGTTCTGGTAGCTGTTTGAGCTATGCTATTCAGGTATTGTAACCTTCTTGGCGTTTTAGTTTTGGAGTTATCCACTCCCGACTACGTCCTTAGTCAGCTAGCATGCCGTTTGTGGTATTATTTAGCTATTACTGTCCCGTAGACTTGTGTCTCGGGTTTTGTTACTGTTCCTCTTTCCGTTCTGTTGCATGCTTAGTGCTTCTTTCCCTGCTGCTGGTTTACTAGTCAGGTCTCGCGACTGCTGAGCATGTCGCCCCATGCTGTTGTAAGTTGTAGCCTCCTTATGGTTGGAGTTCTCGTTCAACCGCCATTAAGTGCGGGTATCGTTGTTCAACTGGGAACCATCTCCGAGACTTCCATTTCTTGGAATCTACTATATGTCGGTTCTGGTTTACCGTACGGTGATTTCACAACTGCTAGATCGGGTTTTCCCGAGTATGAGAGGACTTTCCTTCTCTCTGGCTTTCCTTCCCAAGTTATACAGTGAGTTCGTGGAGGGCGGGTCTGATATTGTAGGTATCCGGTACTCACCGGGAGTTCCTAACTAGCATATCTCCAATGTTAACACTCAGCCCTTAGCCCTAAGCTTCTAATTCCTAAATCGGCATTTCCTAAACTCGGTATTTCCAGTCATCAGAGCGAAGTATCGCTCTGATACCACTTTTTGTAACACCCCTACCGCTAATACCATCATTAACGTCCAATCTCCTCGTACTTCCATACTCACGCAACGGATACATACTTGCACAACGGTGGGTGATACAATGCCGTCAGCCTCCCACGTGACTGACAAGGCTACTACTACTTACAGCATCGGTCTGATGGACTGGAATCCTAGTACTACACATCTACAATACATACTCCCATTACCAACTGAGTACTACAATTCTCCATTTCATACAATAATCCATAAATACAATACAACATACCGAGTTTACTAAGATCCAAATATAATTACAATAATTCTTTCAAGTTTGTACATACTCGTTACGAGTCTAGCATCTACCCATTCCTCACAACTACATACTTTCAAATACATAATGGTGCACCCCTTGCTACACTTCTACATTCAAGGCTACAAGCCTTATACAATTCTCTATTAACTACAATCCTTCTCTAGCTACCTAAGCAAGATGCCGGTCTCTTACCATGGCCATAACTGCTTCGGTACCTGTAAAATAAAAACATTGCCCCTAGGGGCTCAGCTTACGCTGCATATGACTTCCGCATACCCCGCGTACTAGCGAGGGTACGCCGACCACTTGGTCGAATACATGCAATTCATTTTACAAATACATACATACATACATGCTTTCATTCATACTACTACAATACTACACAAGGAATACATACATACACATAGTTCAATACATACAAGGAAGACAATACAAGCCAACCGATACTTACCTACCTTTACCGAAATACGCATACACAATACATACACAATACATACACAATCCACAATACTTGTTAGCTCCATTTGTCCAGCCGGGTTAATCGGGTGGAGATTACTCTTTTACCCGGGGTCAATGACTTACACCACCCAAGACCGTTACTCATACAGTACTTTACTTACTTACAACTTACTCAAGTTAAGTCATCGGGACCTCCGGGCAGGGACTACACTATCCCACCACCGGGCTTTACTTGGCTCACTAATCCAGGATGCTACCCATTTAAGGGGTTTGGGCCGTGGAAAAGTTTAAGAGCCAGGAATCGGATCCAGCCTCTTGTGTCTCCTCATCCTCACGCGTGGCCGAAACTATATCGGACTTCTACTCATTCCAATTTACTCAATACTTGCATTAGGAGTTAGGTAGTTAGGAATTAGTAGAAGTCAACACATCCAAGCCACACTACATTACTCATATACACATCCATACAAGGTACAATACATTACACAAGTACACTACAAGTTACATACATTCTTATCTTCATCCATTCATTTCATGAATTATACAAACTAATTGTTCAAGACAAATATATATCAAGAACAATATAAAACAAGCACAAGTAAGTGCAATAAAGTCTGATTCATGCATTTATCTTATTTAGGTGATCAAATAAGCACACAAATCGGGGTAACCAGGTTAGGATACAGAGCATGAAGAAATCATACCTTGCACCGGGGTTTACTTTATCGGTGTCCCCTTGTTCCTTTGGTTCACTCTCGTTCCTCGAGTCTTATTCTCAAACCAATGACTACATGCCAAATGGTTCAATTAATACTAAGTATTACAATACATACATAATTACTATTCCCATACTTACCCCGTTATCCCGATGTTTCGGTTTAACTTAATGTTCTTAAACTTACAACTTTCTTGATTACTTCTCAAACTTGTTTACACTACTAAGGGCCTTTAAAGGTCACCAAACAAGGCCTTAACAACTTATAAAACCATTACCCATCAATCCCCCATGTTTTAAACCCTAAAAATCACATTTTGCAACAATTTCAGGGTGGTCCGGGACTTGGTCCGGACCCAAGGTCCCGGACCATTAACAGATTCTACTCTCGGCCTATTTTTCATTATGGTCCGGGTCTTGGTCCTGGACCTAGGTCCCGGACCAATACCAAGTTTTGCTCTCGGGGTGTTTTTAAGTGCGGTCCGAGACTTGGTGCCTATCCTAGGTCCCAGCCCTGCTAATAACTGCTACTAGGAGGATTTTTCGACCCCTAATCAACCCTTAATCCACCTGTTTAAACACACTTAAAAACTCACTAAAACTCCTTAAATCCATGGTCCGACACCTACTCAACTTCTTGCTCAACTTCTACAAATTTCTATTCTCATTTTCACACTTTGCACACTTGTGCATTCCTACACTTCTCTTTGCATTTTGCACTTTGTTCTAATTCCATTTTACCATTCCAATTCATTACCAATCAAGTACACTATCTATACCCAAGTCCAACACTCATTTCACTACATCTTGCACATTAATTTTTCCTAGTTTCTACAATGCATTATTACACTACTTGCTACAGATTTTACACTCTTATACTCTCATACTACTACTACTACTACTACTACTACCACTTCATCACTACTAAACATACCTACTCAATCCAATATACACCTTGGTTCTCCCATTCACCATGTCATCCATAAATATACATTTTCTACCAAAATTTTGCCATAGTTCACCTACTTTTCTTACTTAGCCACACATATCCATTCTCACCAAATTCATTCCTAATCCAGCCACATCCATACAAGGGTCCTACCAGCAATCAAATCAATCTCAATACATGAATACTCCATCAAACAACAATACCAATACTTATACACAATCTATTTGGCTCCAAGGCCTACAATTCACATACTTTCCCATAAATTCTCAAACTTCCATTACTACAATACTAATACATTATTTTGGATTCTTTAATTAGTTTACCCATTCCCATTACTCTAATGCATAATAATTTAGCATTAAGAAGAAGCTCTTACCTTGAGCTTATATTTCTTTCATTTCTTTTCCAATTCTCTTCTTCCTCTCTTTCTTGCACAAAATCAGCCATATGGGGAATGGAGTTGCCAACCTCCATTCCCATCACCCAAAGCACACAAAACAAGTGTAATTAAAATACTAACCCTTAGATTTATACTAATTCATTGAAGTGTGCAAAAACACAAATTCTAGGGTTTACCTTTGGAGTGTTTAGGAGGGGTTTTAGCCCTTGGTTCAAAAAGGTGATTCCGCCACTATTGCAAGGTTGGAATTATGCTCAAGAGAGAGAGAGGAAATGGAGTATTACATAGGGCGAAAATCGGCTACAAAGGAAGATGAAGAAAACATGAGTTTTTCATGTAGATTTTTACCTTAATGGAGAGAGGAGACTCCAAGCTTTACTTTGATGCCATTTTCTCTTTGAATGGGGAAAACCCATGGGGATGAACTTCCTCATTTTTGAATTTTCAAAAGAGGGAAAGTGTAGAGGATGATGAGGGGAGCAAGAATATGTAGTGACTTTTGTATTTGGAGATCACATGAGGATGGAGCATGAAGAAGAAGTGAGGAAGCCATGGGAGCTTCCTTTGGAGCTTCAAAATCGCCAGAACAAGGGAGGAGGAAGAAAGAGAGAGTACAGTGGGGAGAAGGATGGAAGGAGAGAGGTGGGTGAAATGAGAGAGTGAGGTGAGAGAAAAGGGGTAAAGTACCATTTTCACTTTATTACTTTTGCTTTTTGCTCTCTTATTTAATTAGCCAGTATGTGAGTGTGTGTGAGGGCTTATTGAATTAATAAAAACCACCCCTACAGTATTACTAGTTGGAGCGCTTATCGTCTTTTACTAAAAACGCTCGTTATTTTACCCGGTTTCAGTACTATTCACTAACCGGGCCCGTTTTCCGGAATTTTCTCATTTCTTTAATTTTATTGGTTATTAAGCTTCCATTAATGCTTAATTATAGCTACATAATGATTTATAATTTTTACGGGTTCATTTGACCACTTAATGTCACGTTTTCGGGTTTCCTCGAAAAACGTACGCTAAAGCTCCATTAGCGTTTTAATACATTATTTGGATCCATTTTCTTCCGGAGTTGTTCCCGTATATTATTTTGGCCTTATTAAGCCTTAGGAATCCATATAATACGCTAACCGAGGTCTCACACCTCCTATGGTTATTTAACGCTTATTTAGCGTTTTTCCGCTTTTTAAGCGTTTCTTCATTTCTTTTGGATTTTTTTTCCTTACAAAAATTTACTTAGGCGTTATTAAGCCCATAAATACGTATTAGATTAATCTTAATCACTATATTTAAGTTCGGGGTATTTCACCACCAAATTA
Source organism: Limonium bicolor (assembly GCA_023374045.1). Taxonomy (NCBI): domain Eukaryota; kingdom Viridiplantae; phylum Streptophyta; class Magnoliopsida; order Caryophyllales; family Plumbaginaceae; genus Limonium; species Limonium bicolor. Next base: position 70,083,422 of record CM041778.1, on the reverse strand, counting down.
GGTATAACCATGAAATTGGTGGATGCCTTTGATTGAACTAGAGCAACAATTCGTTTCCTATTCCCTTATCAGTTTTTCGTTGTCTCATTTCCTAAGATATTAACTAATTAAGTATATGAATTGTGAGCCTTGATTTTTGAACCCTATCCTATATTGATTTAAGTTGATTAGGATCTGGTTGGGTTCTAGGTCCACTTATAGCCTAACTATCTCGGGTTCGAAGGCTTGGTATTCGACTTATTCAGGGTTCAATTACTTTCATTACCCCTCCTAGGTCATTTTTCCTCTACTTAGATTATTTTACGGCTTTTTATGAGGTTGTTTTACTTAAGTGCGCATGTTTCTCATTTTTTTGGTATTTTGATATTGTTTTTACTGAAAATTAAAGAAGAAATTAAAATTACTTAAACTAGGGTTTAGGGGGCAGAATTAAGTCAATTTTATTTCCATCCATATCCATGGACCTAATATCCGAGGCCATGGACCCTTCTTAACCTAAATATTCAGAAAAATCGAATTTGCAAGAAAGTGAAAACTGAAAAGCCCGGGGCCACGGACAAGTTGCCGTAGGCCCGGACATAATTTGAAAAAACCAAAAATGTTTGAAAATTAAATTCCTGCCGCGTTGAAATACCCCGGTATTAAAAATAGCGATTAATTAGGCTAACTAAATATTAGAAGCTTAATTAGTCCTAAATAATACGTAGAACGATTCCCGAAGAAAACGGATTCGTAAAACGAGTTAAAAACGCAAACGAGCTCTAAACGCGCTTTTCGAGAAACCGGGGAAAAATATGATTTTAAACGGGTTAAATAACTCGTAATAATTATAGTTAGTTAAATATCTATAATTAGACCATAGTGTGGGTCTAGAGTTTTAAATTAATTAAACGGCAAAATTCCGGAAAATGGACCCGGAAAATGAATAGTGTCAAAACGGTAGACGAAACGCGTTTAATTTGAAAAGACGAAAAACGACCCGAGCTATTATTAATGTGGGCCGGTTTTAATTAATGAGTGAATACCCATTAATAGCTTGTTAGCTATTAAGTGATAACAAGACAAACAAAAATAATAAAGTAAGTAAATAGTATAAAGTGAAAGTAAAATAAAGAGCTTACCTTCTCACCTTCTCCTTCATTCACGATTTGCCAGTACGTTGAAACTCCTTCTTCTCCTCTGTTAGTCGCGACACCAACAGCACCTCACCCTCCTTGTCTCACCTCCATCTTACTCATTTCTCCACCGAATCACATGAAATTGGTACCGTTGAATTCGTCTCGGTGAGAGCTTCGATCTCCACCCATCAAAGTTTCGATTCCTTCATTTTCATCTCCATCGACGTGGGAGCTTTTGAAGGTTGAAGAGTAGATTTCAACCCTTCTTCTCTTCCTTGGTGCCTTAAGTATATAAAGTAAGTCTATACCATTTCAAGCTTATTCTACCCTTTGTGAGACTTTTTCCCTCACGTGGGAATTTCCCCTCATTTCAGTCGAACCGTGAGTTTTTGGTGGGTGTTGGAGAACTTCTCCAATTGATTGCCAATCCAACCATTTGGGTCCTTCAAGGTAAAATCTAGATCAACTTTGTAAACTAGCTCTTAAAATATATATTAGGTTTTGTGGAGGAAATGAATTGATTGTTGTTGTGTGATGGGCTGCGGTTGTAGTTGGCAATCCAAAGCCCTTGTGTGGTGTGGAAAACAAGTGAAGGAAGAGGGAACAAGATAAGGAAGAAGAAGAGGAGTGAAAACTGAAAGTGAAACAAGGTAAAAAGCTTACCTTGTATTGGTTTTATTCCCTTGAGAAATTGATGTTTGTGTTGAATAAATAACTTTGAGTTTGTGTAGTCTTGGTACTACGATATTGATAGTTTGAAGAGAATGTTTTAATGTGTGAGTGTGCAATTAAACTTAGAAGTTAAGTTGTTTTACATATGTGAGCAAATGGGATTTTGTTGTGTTATAAGTGTTTAAACAAAACAGGTGGGAGATGGGTGTGTGAACTTTTGTAGTGTGGTGAAAATGATTAGAGAAGTAAATAGGTGCTGTCAAAATTCACCTAGGATGGATGGTTGAGTGTTCTGTTTTTAAAGGAAGAAATTAGGTTGTTTAGGAGGTTTAGTTGAGTGGTTAATGCTTTGAGGACCTAACTAAGAAGAAGAGTGTTCTAGGAGTGAAATAATGTCATTTGAGTTAGGTAAGGCATCAGTATGTGAGGTTTGAATGGTTTAAAGAGGAAGCCAAAATCTGTTACAAAACGATAGAAAACAAGAGAGAAAACAAGTTGTAAGTGTAAAGAATTTAAAATGAACTAGATTGGTGAGTGTACTTGGTGCTTGGTTTAAGGTGGATTAGGTGGGTAATTAGATGCTAAAACATGTGGATTTTAGTTTGTGAAGATAGGTTAATCATTGGGTAAAGAGGGAACCTATAACAGAGGAGGAAACTGTGAAAATTGTGAATTCTGTAGCAGGGTCCGGGACTTAGGTCCAGGACCAAGTCCCGGACCACCCCTATTTTTACCCCCGAGAGTTGCCTGCTTGTTTGGTCCGGGTCCTAGCTCCATGCCCAAGTCCCGGACCATATGCATTTTTCAACCCGAGAGTACACTACCTTCTGGTCCGGGACTTAAGTCCCGTATGAAGTCCCGGACCAGTGCAGAAAAAAAAAAAAATAGTTTAAGTGGTTTATAAGCTAGGGAATGTTTTGTAATGATATTATAGGTTAATTAGCACTGACTAATGACATGTGAAGGTCATTAAGGGCTTAAACAAGATTAAGAGAAATGTGAAACATGAACTTGTTTGAGTTAAGTTTATACATGAAGATTAAGTAAAGTACGGGAAACGTAGGTGGAGTAACGAGTTAGGTTAATTATGGTTAATTGACCTCCCGAATTAATGTATGTTATAGGACCCGATTAGTTGGACTCCGAGAGAGTAAGTCAACGGGCAAGATACGACGGTGAACGGTATGGTTTTCTCATGCCCTGTATCCTAACTTGGTTACTCTGATTTGTGTGTTTGTGTGTTTATGTGCAATCACCTAATCAAGATTAAATGCATGAATATGATTAATAGTATTACCTTGTATATTGTGTGCTTGACTTTGCACCCAATGAACTATGTCTTGTAAGACTAGTTTGTATAATTCATGAAATGTTTGAATGGGAAGAATTCATGTGTTTGAGATGCTCTCACTAACACACTAACCTTCTGACTTACCTAACCTGGAAACGGTAACTGATGATGAGAGGAGACCGATAGAGTGTCGGCCACGCGTGAGAATGAGGAAGCAAGAGAGATTGCTTACCGAGTTCTGGCCTAACCTTCCCACCATGGTTCCGAACCGTAAGGTCGCAGCCCGGGGAAGTAAGCCAAACCTAAAGCCCGGTGGTGAGTTGTGGTGTGTATGCCACTTCTCTGCCCGGAGGTCACCCGACTTAACTGAGTAATTATTTCATGAGATAAATAATGGTTAAGTGTGGATCATGCCTTGTGCGAGAAATATGATCAAGAGATAAGAGATATGAGCATCCGTCTAACCCGGATGAGAATTTGGCTAACACGAGATGAGGTGTGAATCTTGAGGGAGAACCTCAAGGCCTCAGTGACCAATATGTGGGGGACTTGTAATGTTTCCATTGTTGTGATTTACTCTCTGTGTGGGTATTATTATATGAATTATTGTTGTTGTTAATAGCATGCTTGTTTGAATAATAATGAACCGCATGTTGGCGACCAAGTAGTTAGCGTACCCTCGCTAGTACGCGGGGTATGCGATTACCATATGCAGCTTTAGCTGAGCCCCTTCGGGCACCATTTTTCCTGTTCTTACAGGTACACGAGACGGTTGCTAGTCATGGAGACCGAGACGTTATGCTTTTGGTTGTTAATAGTAGATGGGGCGGTGTACCGAGTTGTACACGGGCTTGTAGCCCTAGTATAGTCGGTGTACTATGTGGTACACCTGTTGCTTTTGTTAGTAGCGAACATGGAGTAGTAGTGTGACTATAAACTTGTATTCTTTTGGCGGGCTGGGAGCCCTGATGTAAATACTCTTAATACTCGGTAATCAGGTGTTGTAAATTGTGTCAGTTATGTGGTATTTCTTTTATCAGACCGGGACTGTAGGTTGCAGTAGTGTGGACCCGGTAACCATATGGGTGGTTATCGGTATTGTATCACCCTCGGTAGTTAGAGTTTTTCCGCTGCGATTAGTTTAATGACCGTGACGTTTAGACCGTGGATAGAGTTTTATCGTATGGGGTGTTACAAAAATGGTATCAGAGCGAAGCCTCGCTCTGATAGAAAGAAATACGAGTGTAGTGATTACCGAGTTAGGAAACCTAACCCTGAATTACCGTTTAAGTTAACGGATACCCTTTAACGTCTATAATGGCGATACAATGCTTAAACTCTAGACCATTTGGTCGCATCACCTGATGTAAATTGTTAATGGTTCAGATGTCCGGAAGAGGACGAGGTCGAACTCGTGGGGGGGCTGCTGAGGAGCCAGAACCGCAGACGATAGCCGAGATCGTCGCGGCTACGGTAGCGCAGATGCTACCACAGGTTATTGCAGCTGTGCAGCAGACACAGCAGACTCAGCAGACACAGGCTGAGCCACCCCCACCCCCACCACCCAGAGAGACAATTGGGTGAAAGCTGTAGCTGACCTACGACCCGCTTGCTTCCAGGGTGAGAGCGATCCAGCTAAGCTCGAGGCTTACATCTCCGAGATGGAGACGGCCTTCGAGACCCTCGAGACTCCTGCTGGAGTGAGGGTGAGAATAGCTGCCTATTATCTGAAGGGTGCCGCTATGGACTGGTGGAAGCTAGTCAAGGGCGAGCACGTCGCCGACCCTGCATTCGACTGGAATGCCTTCACTGCTCTTCTACGTTCCAAATACTACCCCGAGCATGTGAAGACAAAGAAGCTCGAATTAGATGCTCTGAAGATGACGGATAGATGACCGTCGACGAGTATTATACCACCTTTACTTCTATCCTTCGACTGCTACCCGACCTCGGGTATACCGGTCAGGTTTTGGTCGACCGCTTCTATGGCGGCCTGAGCCATCGCCTCCGGTATGGCATGGGATACACCCGGTTCACCTCTCTACAGGTAAACAATGGTTTGAGTCTTAATGCCGTAGTCAATACATTAGTGCCCATCTTGTGTAAGAATACCAACTAATGTCCTAATATCAGGAGTGTTACCATGCCGCATCGAGAGTTGAGATTACCGTCCAGCTAAGGGACGAGGAGAATGCGCAGAAGCGCAAGATCAGCAACAAGGGTTCTGGCTCTGGTGAGCAGACCCAAGGGAAAGGATGGGGAAGAAGAAAGGGAAGTACACCCACCCGACCCAAACCCAGAAGCTACCACTGAGGAGAGCGGTGCCCATGCTGAGAAGGGCAAGGCAGCTGAGCCACTACGGCTCGCCTATTCCGCACCGATAGCAGCGAAGCCGCTGAGGTCTCACCCACCTAAGGGTAAGATTCTCGAAAACCGACACTTGTGTGTTCCTAGGCTTAGTATACCGAATTTGCTAACTCTCAATGCTTCAGGTTCTGGATCTGGCTCTGGCAAGGGCAACTCTGATGGGCGGGCCTACAGTTGCAAGTATTGCAAGAATGACCACCCCGGCACTGATTGCCAGGGAAGAGAGGTCAGGTGCTATAGCTGCCACAAGATGGGGCACCGTGCCTATGAGTGTCCTGCCAAGAAGGGCAACAGCCAGGAGTTCAAGCAGAGAGAGGGCAAAGAGGTAGCCGCTGGTGATGCCCAGACCCAGTGGCCAGCAGGGGCAGGGACTAGAGGTGCTCAGAAAGGTGCACCGCAGAGACAGTCCGCCCTTCACATCATAGATCGCTCAGAGGGAGCTGGTCAGAAGACCGGTTCAGGTACTTTCACACACCTTTAATCCTTGAGAGCATGACTACAGTCTTAATTACCTGCATCAGTGAATGACATAGAACTAACATATAGTTAGAGCATGAATTGACTAACAAGATCAGAACTTATAATTGAACTCACCACTTAGGGACCTTCCACATCTGCTATCCTATACCGACTGAACCAACCCCGAAGAGCCGACATCACCACACACCACTACACCATCGCACGTGTCAGGTCATCCGCCCAGGTATGTTATTATTAAGGGGATACCTGACACCCGAAGCACAAATTGCTATTATCCGATGCTGCAACAACTCGGAGCAAGCCCAGGAGGGTTTTACACACCAGAATACCCCGGTGGAGCAACAATGAAACTAAAAATGATGTGCATGGGGAAGGAGTGGAATCCTTACACCCGCACCTACCACAAGCAACGAGCAGATGATGAAGCAACACCACCTAAAATACCTGGAGAATTCCAAACGGTTGTTACACAAGCCGTAGAAATTGCACAACAGCTTGAAGCTGATCCCGTACCTGCACTTGAAGCAGATATTTGTATTGTCAACTTCTACCAAGAAGGAGGACGACTTGGTTTACACCAAGATAAGGACGAGACAGCGGGATCCCTTGAAAAGGGGGTGCCCGTAGTGTCTTGGTCCATTGGTGACGACGCCGAATTCCTGTATGGCGAGCAGAAGCGTGCAGACCGCGCGGAGAAGATTATCCTTAGGTCAGGAGATGTCTTGGTCATGGGTGGAGTCGAGATGTTGTATCACGGTATCAAGAGGATCAAGTTGAATACGGCACCATCGACTGTGATTAATGCCACACATGAAACCAGGGCGCCTGAACCTCACCTTTAGGAAATATTAGTCATGTAATCCCATGTAATATTCTAGTAATGTTGTAACGAACACCATGTGTACCTTGAATGGTTTATAATAAAGCAGTGTTCTTTACAATCTTTCCACTTGCATTTTACCATCGAACTCATAAAGCTTATGAATAATAGGACGTGGACTCGGTACGGAAGGTAGCCTGAGTATACTTACTGAGGCACAGGCCGGTGAAAGCGGCACATCCTCACGGGTACCTTTCCGGTTAATGGCATTGATGCCTCCGTGCTATTCGACTCCGGCGCCTCTCACACCTTTGTCTCGCCGTCATTTGCGAGAAGGTTGGGGCTAGATACGGTTGAGTTACCCGACTTTATGGTGACACTCCCGTCGAAGGAGCGAGTGCGTTGCACGAAGTACTACCGAGATGCCACCATCCGAATCAGGGGCGAGCAGTTCCCCATATCCTTCATCGAATTCAGTGGTCTTGGCTTCGACTTGATAGTTGGGATGAATTGGTTGGAGCGGCATAAGGGGAGAATCCTTTGTGCCGAGCATAGATTGCTGCTCAGGAGTCCGTCTGGGGTTGCAGTTTCATACCGCCAGAGGCCTAGAGAGCCTTCGACTAGAGTCATCACCGCCATGGCCATGTACCGAGAGCTCAGAAAGGGGCACGAGGTATTCCTTTGTTATGTGCAAGATCTTGAGAGAGACCCTGATTTCAGCACCGATATTCCGGTAGTGTCGGAGTTCCCGGATGTGTTTCCGAAGGAACTTCCCGGCATGCCACCCAGAGGGAGGTTGAGTTTGAGATCGAGCTTCTGCCTGGTACCGGACCTAGCCAGAGCACCGTACCGATTGGCACCGGCAGAGATGGCCGAGTTGAGAGTGCAGCTTCGAGACCTGCTCGACAAGGGGTTTATACGCCCGAGCGTATCACCCTGGGGAGCACCGGTCCTCTTCGTGAAGAAGAAGGACGGTAGCCTCCGCCTCTGCATCGACTACCGCGAGCTCAATGCGGTCACCATCAAGAATAAGTACCCTTTACCACGTATAGATGATCTGTTTGATCAATTGAAGGGAGCCTCTATATTCTCTAAGATTGATCTCAGATCCGGATACCATCAGATAGCCATCCGAGAGCCAGACATTGAGAAGACAGCGTTCCGTACGAGATATGGCCACTATGAGTTTACAGTGATGCCATTCGGACTGTCAAATGCGCCTGCGAAGTTCATGGATCTGATGAACCGACTGTTCAGCGATCAGCTAGACACATCGGTTGTGGTGTTCATTGATGATATTCTGGTATATTCGAAATCCAGAGAGGAGCATGAGAGCCACCTGAGGCAAGTACTTGAGACACTCCGTTTGAACCAACTGTATGCGAAATTCTCTAAGTGTGAATTCTGGCTTGACCAAGTTTCATTCCTTGGTCATGTGATATCAAGCGCGGGTATCTCAGTCGACCCGGCTAAGATTGAAGCAGTTCGCTCTTGGCCTAGACCCAGGAACGTTTCCGACATCCGGAGCTTCCTTGGGCTAGCCGGTTACTATAGAAGGTTCGTGAAAGATTTCTCAAAGGTCGCCAAGCCTATGACAGCTTTGATGAAGAAGGACGCACAGTTTGTGTGGACCGATGACTGCGAGATTTCCTTTCAGAGCCTGAAGGACTCGTTGACCTCTGCGCCCGTCCTTACCATTCCTGAGGGTTCAGAGGGATTCGAAGTCTATTGTGATGCATCAGGCAGAGGCCTTGGATGCGTACTCATGCAGCACGGCAAGGTAGTTGCTTACGCCTCCCGCCAGCTGAAGAAGCATGAGGAGAACTACCCCACTCACGACCTCGAGCTAGGAGCCATCGTCTTCGCATTGAAGATATGGCGGCATTATCTTTATGGGGTTAGTGTTACCATCTACTCCGACCACAAAAGCCTGCAGTATGTCTTCACGCAGAAAGAGTTGAACCTCAGGCAGAGGAGATGGATGGAATTCCTATCAGACTATGACATCGACCTTCAGTACAAAGAAGGGAAGGCGAATGTCGTGGCAGATGCACTGAGTCGTCGAGCACACTCGCTCCATTCGCTGCTCGCCTCTTCCAGCTTGGTTGATGAGGTGCGAGACGCTCAGATGAAAGACCCGTATATGAGTGAGATCAGACAGAGTATCATCGACGGCACATTCGAGCACAAGTATGACTTCAGGCTCCACGACGATGGTCTGATCCGACTGAACGGCAGATTATGCGTTCCCCGAAGCAATGCTGAGCTGAGGGATCGCATCTGCGAGAAGCCCACTGTTCCTCATTATCTGTCCATCCAGGGGCCTCTAAGATGTACAAAGGTATGAAGAGGTATTTCTGGTGGTCGGGTATGAAATCTGATGTGAATGAGTTTGTCTTGAGGTGTCTCACTTGCCAGAGGGTGAAGTTTGAACACCGCCGACCTGGAGGAATGGTACAACCTATGCCGATTCCGAATGGAAGTTCCATGATATCTCGATGGATTTTGTTGTTGGACTCCCATCTGCTAGGGGAGGACTCAACATGATCTGGGTGATTGTCGATCGCCTTACCAAGGTGGCCCGCTTCATACCGATGAGGGACACTTGGAAGGTAGCAAAGCTTGCTGAGATATTTGATCGAGAGATTATTCGACATCATGGAGTTCCTAAGACGATTGTGTCTGACCGCGACACCAGGTTCCTCTCGAGATACTGGAGAGCCACACGTGAGGCGCTTGGTACTGAGCTGAAGCTCAGTACAGCCTTCCATCCACAGACTGACGGTCAGACAGAGCGGACCATCCAGACACTGGAGGACATGCTGAGAGCATGCGCCTTAGATTTCCAGGGGAGTTGGGTGGACAAGTTACATCTGATCGAGTTCTCTTATAACAACAGCTACCACGCTTCGATCAAGATGTCACCCTTCCAAGCCTTGTATGGCAGACCGTGTCGTACTCCTCTGTGTTGGGATGAGTCCAGTGAGGCGGTCATTGTTGGACCGGAATACCTTGAGCAGATGCAATCTGAAGTGCAACAAATTCGAGCGAATCTGAAAGCGGCCCAGGATCGACAAAAGTCTTATGCCGATGTGCGACGACGCGACCTCGAGTTCGCTGTGGGCGATCAGGTGTTTCTGCGCGTCTCACCGATGAAGGGCGTGTTCCGATTCGGCCAGAAGGGCAAGTTGAGCCCGAAATACGTTGGACCTTATACGATCACGGAGAGAATTGGAGCTGTAGCTTACAGGTTAGCGTTACCTGCAGACTTGGGTCGTGTTCATGATGTCTTTCATGTCTCACAGCTCAAGAAGTATATAGCCGATCCATCTCATGTTTTAGAGCCTGATCACATATCCCTTGAGCCGACGATGAGGTACGTCGAGACTCCCTTGCGTATCCTTGACACCAAGACGAGAGACACCCGCAACAAGTCTGTGCGGATGGTCAAGGTCTTGTGGTCGAACCACGACGCCGAGGAGGCTACTTGGGAACTGGAGGACGCCATGAGGGGAAGTACCCGACACTGTTTGTAGACTAGGTTGTCTAGTGTCGTGAGGGTACGGGGCGTACCCCTTTTAAGGGGGGTAGGACCGTTTTGTTTTAGCATTGCTTCGGGATAGCTTTGCTTGTGTGTATATGTTTACATTTGTTTGACACAGTGTAAAACCAGTGTATTGGTTGTAGTGTTGTTAGTGCTTGCAGTGTGTTGCTTGCATGATGGTGCTTGTTTGCACAATATGTGTATGGTTCTTGTTGCACGGCGTATGTATGTGCTTGTTGCCATGAACATATGTGTGAGACTTGTTGGTGAACTTGTTTGACAGATGTGATATCTGTGTGTGTACTATGTGTGTATTGTGTTAAGTGTGATTAGGACAAGTGATTTGTCAAATGAGTGAAGTTGTTAACCCACCTACTTTGACCAACTTTGAGGGCAAAGTTCCTTAAGGGGGGTAGGTTGAAATACCCCGGTATTAAAAATAGCGATTAATTAGGCTAACTAAATATTTAGAAGCTTAATTAGTCCTAAATAAATACGTAGGAACGATTCCCGAAGAAAACGGATTCGTAAAACGAGTTAAAAACGCAAACGAGCTCTAAAACGCGCTTTTCGAGAAACCGGGGAAAAATATGATTTTAAACGGGTTAAATTAACTCGTAATAATTATAGTTAGTTAAATATCTATAATTAGACCATAGTGTGGGTCTAGAGTTATTAAAATTAATTAAACGGCAAAATTCCGGAAAATGGACCCGGTAAATGAATAGTGTCAAAACGGTAGACGAAACGCGTTTAATTTGAAAAGACGAAAAACGACCCGAGCTATTAATTAATGTGGGCCGGTTTTAATTAATGAGTGAATACCCATTAATAGCTTGTTAGCTATTAAGTGATAACAAGACAAACAAATAAATAAAGTAAGTAAATAGTATAAAGTGAAAGTAAAATAAAGGGCTTACCTTCTCACCTTCTCCTTCATTCACGATTGCCCAGTACGTTAAACTCCTTCTTCTTCCTCTGTTAGTCGCGACACCAACAGCACCTCACCCCTTGTCTCACCTCCATCTTACTCATTTCTCCACCGAATCACATGAAATTGGTACCGTTGAATTCGTCTCGGTGAGAGCTTCGATCTCCACCCATCAAAGTTTCGATTCCTTCATTTTCATCTCCATCGACGTGGGAGCTTTTTGAAGGTTGAAGAGTAGATTTCAACCCTTCTTCTCTTCCTTGGTGCCTTAATATATATAAGTAAGTATCTATACCATTTCAAGCTTATTCTACCCTTTGTGAGACTTTTTCCCTCACGTGGAAATTTCCCCTCATTTCAGTCGAGAGTATGTTTTTGTGGGTGTTGGGAACTTCTCCAAGTTGATTGCCAAGCTATCCATTTGGGTTCTCAAGGTAAAATCTAATAACTTTGAAACTAGCTCTTAAAATATATTAGGTTTTGTGGAGGAAAGTGAATTGATTGTTGTATGTGTGATGGGCTGCGGTTGTAGTTGGCATCCAAAGCCCTTGTGTGGTGGAAAACAAGTGAAGGAAGAGGGAACAAGATAAAGAAGAAGAGGAGTGAAAACTGAAAGTGAAACAAGGTAAAAGCTTACCTTGTATCGTTTTTATTCCCTTGAAATTGATGTTTTGTGTTGAATGAATAACTTTGAGTTTGTGTAGTCTTGGTACTACGATATTGATAGTTTGAGAATGTTTTAATGTGTGTGAGTGTGCATTAAACTAGAAGTTAAGTGTTTTACATATGTGAGCAAATGGGATTTTGTTGTGTTATAAGTGTTTAAACACAAACAGGTGGGAGATGTGGTTGTGAATTTTGTAGTGTGGTGAAATGATTAGAGAAGTAAATAGTGCTGTCAAAATTCACCTAGGATGGTGGTTGAGTGTTCTGTTTTTAAAGGAAGAAATTAGGTTGTTTAGGAAGGTTTAGTTGAGTGGTTAATGCTTTGAGGACCTAACTAAGAAGAAGAGTGTTCTAGGAGTGAAATAATGTCATTATTGATTAGGTAAGGCATCATAGTGAGGTTTGAATGGTTTAAAGAGGAAGCCAAAATCTGTTACAAAACCGATAGAAAACAAGAGAGAAAACAAGGTTGTAAGTGTAAAGAATTTAAGTAAAATGAACTAATTGGTGAGTGTACTTGGTTGCTTGGTTTAAGGTGGATTAGGTGGTAATTAGATGCTAAACATGTGGATTTAGTTTGTGAAGATAGGTTAATCATTGGGTAAAGAGGGAGACCTATACAGAGGAGGAAATGTGAAAATTGTGAATTCTGTAGCAGGGTCCGGCGGGACTTAGGTCCAGGACCAAGTCCCGGACCACCCTATTTTTACCCCCGAGGTTGCCTGCTTGTTTGGTCCGGGTCCTAGCTCCATGCCCAAGTCCCGGACCATATGCCTTTTCAACGCGAGAGTCCTACCTTCTGGTCCGAGACTTAGTCCCGTATGAAGTCCCGGACCAGTGCAGAAATGAAAAAAAAAATAGTTTAATGGTTTATAAGCTAGGGAATGTTTTTGTAATGATATTATAGGTTAATTAGCACTCGACTAATGACATGTGAAGGTCATTAAGGGCTTAAACAAGATTAAGAGAAATGTGAAACATGACTTGTTTGAGTTAAGTTTTATACATGAAGGATAATAAGTAAAGTACGGGAAACGTATGGAGTAACGAGTTAGGTTAATTATGTTAATTGACCTCACCCCGAATTAATGTATGTTATAGGCCCGATTAGTTGGACTCCGAGAGAGTAAGTCAACAGGCAAGATATACGACGGTGAACGGTATGGTTTTCTCTCATGCCCTGTATCCTAACTTGGTTACTCTGATTTGTGTGTTTGTGTGTTTATGTGCAATCACCTAATCAAGATTAATATGCTGAATGATTATTTAGTATTACCTTGTATATTGTGTGCTTGACTTGCACCCAATGAACTATGTCTTGTAAGACTAGTTTGTATAATCAGAAATGTTGAATGGGAAGAATTCATGTGTGTGAGATGCTCTCCTAACACACTAACCTTCTGACTTACCTAACCTGGAAACGGTAACTGATGATGATGAGGAGACCGATAGAGTGTTCGGCACGCGTGAGAATGAGGAAGCAAGAGAGATTGCTTACGAGTTCTGGCCTACCTTCCCACCATGGTTCCGAACCGTAAGGTCGTAGGGCCCGGGGAAGTAAGCCAAACCTAAAGCCCGGTGGTGAGTTGTGGTGTGTATGCCACTTCTCTGCCCGGAGGTCACCCGACTTAACTGAGTAATTATTTCATGAGATAAATAATGGTTAAGTGTGGATCATGCCTTGTGCGAGAAATATGATCAAGAGATAAGAGATATGAGCATCCGTCTAACCCGGATGAGAATTTGGCTAACACGAGATGAGGTGTGAATCTTGAGGGAGAACCTCAAGGCCTCAGTGACCAATATGTGGGGGACTTGTAATGTTTCCATTGTTGTGATTTACTCTGTGTGTGGGTATTATTATATAGAATATATTGTTGTTGTTAATAGCATGCTTGTTTGAATAATAATGAACCGCATGTTGGCGACCAAGTAGTTAGCGTACCCTCGCTAGTACGCGGGGTATGCGATTACCATATGCAGCTTTAGCTGAGCCCCTTCGGGCACCATTTTTCCTATTCTTACAGGTACACGAGACGGTTGCTAGTTACGGAGTCCGAGACGTTATGCTTTTGGTTGTTAATAGTAGATGGGGCGGTGTACCGAGTTGTACACGGGCTTGTAGCCCTAGTATAGTCGGTGTACTATGTGGTACACCTGTTGCTTTTGTTAGGAGAGAACATGGAGTAGTTGTGTGACTATAAACTTGTATTCTTTTGGCGGGCTGTGAGCCCTGTTGTAAATACTCTTAGTACTCGGTAATCAGTGTTGTAAATTGTGTCAGTTATGTTGGTTTCTTTTATCAGACCGGGACTGTAAGTTGCAGTGTGGACCCGGTAACCATATGGGTGGTTATCGGTATTGTATCACCCTCGGTAGTTAGAGTTTTCCGCTGCGATTAGTTTAATGACCGTGAGTTTAGACCGTGGATAGTGTTGTTATAGTATGGGGTGTTACAGCGTTCCGGGGGTGTTCATGGCAACATACATGTTGTCCGGGACCCCGGACATGCAGTCCGTAGGCACAGACTACCCTCGGACGGTGGCATTCTCATGGTTCCCAACAATGTTTTTGGCTCAAATCTTATTGGTTTTTAGCTTGAAAGATTATAGACACGTTAGTAATCAAGAGTTTTCAATTTGACTTCGAATTAATGGCGAAACTTAATGAACAAGTTATAGGACAAAGGGGAAGAAAAGCGCTAATTCAAGAGTAAAAAAAGTTTGGTTTGATTCCAAGTTATAACAGCGAGTTGGTGAAGTCAAGGAGAGCTAGAAAACCTAATTTATAACCTATTTTACCTTCGAATTGAGTAGACCTTTCACGTTGGGATTCTTTCGAAGCTTAATTAATGCTAGTTCCGGATTGACTTCGAATTGGGATTCTTACTCCTTCTTCATGTTTTTAAGGATGTTTTTCTTTTGTATTTGTGGTGTTTTTGTGTGTTCTTAATGTTTGGAAATCTGATTGGGATAGAAAGATTGTGTTTTCAGAGGTTTCGGGTGATTTTGGTAGAGTTTCAGTATAGATTTGAGGATCGGGAGTGTAAAAACACGGGGAGAAGGTTAGTGGATGTGTTTTCTGACTTTGGGAGTGTTCTCCTCTGTTGTAGGTCGATTTTGGGAAGGTCTTTTATAGAAAGAGCATGGCCAAATTGATAGAACAAAATTTTTATTCAAAACCCTGATTTTGTGCTCTAAGAGAATCTGATTTTTTAAAATATGCTACAGGTTGATAAAATTCTTAACATTTTAACCAAAGATAAAAACAATTTAGAGAATTCTGAGATTTGGAATTAGGGTTATTTTGATTTCGAAGCTATTTCATGTGTTAATTAGCTTATAATATGAGTTAAAAGCTAAATTTCCTAAATAAATAATATCTAGGAAATTAGAAATGCCTTTCATAATGATTATGGTATTTGGAAAATGTTTAGAGATGGTGAAAAAGTCATATGAAAATAGAAAGTCCCGAAAATGTCCTTGGAAAATCCTGTCTTAGTGTATTTTGACCGTTTTTCCTTTGTCTTCGCATTTGTGCGTTTGAGCCGATCCTAAGGGTCAAAATTTTGGGTATAACAGATTGCCCCCCATCAACTAGACTTTGTTATGCAAATAAAGAGTCTAGTTGATGCTTGAGTGATACCCCAAAATTTTGTTTGGTACTGAGAAATGAACTCCCTATCTTGAATTTCTACCGGAAGTCTATTGATTGTGCTGAGCTATTATGAGGCGCTAGCTACCTAGGAGAGAAGTTTGAGATTATTGGGCTATTATGAGGCGCCAACCACCTAAAACAAAAAGGTAAATGTGCTGGCGTATTATGAGGTTCCAACTACCTAAAAGAGAAATCTAGATGTGTCGGGCTATTGTGAGGCGCCAACAACCTATAAGAGAAGTCTAGATGTGTTGGGCTATTATGAGGTGCCAACTACCTAAAATGTGAAAGGTCGAATAAATTAAGAATGAATAAACTAGATTGAGCATCTAAGGTGTCAAGAACCAAGAAATTAATGAACTAAACCGAGCATGAAGGTGTCAAAAACCTAGAAAAATGAAAAGAGGTGCAATATGTAATGAGATTGATGTGATGTGTGTGTGTGTGGAAGGGCTTATGTGTGTCTGGATGAATGCAAGGTAGGATGGATGTAGGGCAAGATAGGTGTAAGGTAGGGCTTGTGCGCGCCTAAGATGTTTTTGTAGTGCTAGGACTTATGTGTGCCTAAGTGAATGAATGTAAAGTAGGACTTATGGGTCCCTGAGTGAATGAATTTGAAGTAGGGCTTATGGATCCCAGAGTGAATGAATGTCAAGTAGGGCTTATGGGTGCCTAAGGTTGCTTTTATGATGGTACGACTTATGTGTGCCTGAGTGGAATGGTAGTGAATTAGGCTCATGACGAGCCTGAGGTTGAGTTCATCTACTCAGGTGAGTTCTGTTACTCGGGTGAGTTCTGCTACTCGGGCGAGTTCTGCTACTCGGGTGAGTTCTTCTACTCGGGTGAGTTCTACTACTCGGGTGAGTTCGCTACTACGTGAGTTCTGCTACTCGGTGAGTTCTGCTACTCGGGTGAGTTCTACTACTTGGTTAGTTCTGCTACTCGGGTGAGTTCTGCTACTCGGGTGAGTTCTGCTACTCCAAAGAATCTGTATCTTGGGGTGAGAATCTGTATCTCTGAAGAATCTGTATCTTCAGGGTGAGAATCTGTATCTTCAGGGTGAGATCTGTATCTCTGAAGAATCTATATCTATGGGGTAAGAATTTGTATCTTTGAAGAATCTGTATCTTCAGGGTGAGATCTGTATCTCTGAAAATCTGTATCTTTGGGGTGAGAATATGTATATCTGAAGAATCTGTATCTTCGGGGTGAGAATCTGTATCTCTGAAAAATCTGTATCTTCGGGGTGAGAATTTGTATCTCTGGTTTATGATGAAGAGTCTCGTATAGATAGATGTAAGGTAAATTTTATGCAAATGATCATTAAGAAAGTTGATTATGAAAGTGCCAAACGTGTCATGATAATGTGCGTGTCAAAATACAATCAAAGTGCTGGTAGAAAACTTGTCCAAAAACAGAAACCATTAGAAAATGTGCCAAATGCGGCTATGATGAGGATCAACAATTGTCCAAAGCAAGACATTGCTAAAAAGTGTGCCAACATGGCCATGATGAGATTTATGAAACCAAAGTGTTTTAAGGAAAATTTTTCAAGACAAGAAATTGCTAAAAAAAGGTGCCAAATGTGGCAGTGTTTGAAGAAACTTCTGTCTACTGAAAAGGAAAGTGAAATTATCATTTCCTGACTAAAGATTTCAGACTTGTAATTTATCTCCTAGAGATGAACATGCCACCGGTGGGGTGTGGTGTTTGATGTGGAGATCTTTTGAGTGGTGATCAGGGCTTATATGCCCCTATGGTGTATGATGTGAAGGTAAGGGCTTATGTGGGTCTGTGTAGTGGTGGTGTGAAGGTAAGGGCTTATGTGTGCCTGTGTGGTGGTGGTGTTGGTATGATTGTGGTACTTTGAAGCCGCCTAGCATTCCTAATGTGTCCCCGATCGATCGTGGACGTATCGTAGATTCAATCAAAACTTTGTTGTCTAAGGAAAGATGATAAGTCAGGAATTTACCTATCTCTGCATGGTCTTTTGAGACCCAATTTGTTATCATTTACTGCTAAATTCCTGTCTTATGAGCATTTTTATGCTTCTTGTTGCAATTGTTCTCTTTTATGGTTTATGTGTGCTTTTTCAGGCTTTAATCTCAAAGAAACGCATTCCTATCATTGTTGGAACACATGGCAAATCAAACAAGCTAAATAGAGTCAGATATTCATCATTGACCTAATCCAAGCTTGGTCCGGGACCTAACTATGGAGCCAAGTCCCGGACCACAACGTGACTCACAATCTCGAATTGAAATATTGTATGGTCCGTACTTGGTGGAAGAGTGAAGACCCGGACCACAATGTTACTACTTTCTCTTATAAAATCGTTTATGGTCCGGGACTTGATGCAGGAGTGAAGACCCGGACCACATGAGATACCAATTCTCGATCTAATTTTACACCTTGGTCCGGGACTTCATACAGGACCTAAGTCCCGGACCAAGTGGCTAAGTCCGACAGTCTGTAGTGCGCGCTCTCAATAATCTGTATGAAACAATTGTTTACTCGGATAACCACCGCCCCATGCCTCAATAATCCATCCTTCCCACTGATTAATCCCTTCTTTTCAGCTCATCACCCATGATAAACACTCACCCTTCCACTCACAAACTCCAGCATCATTTTCCACCACCATCTGCTATGCTACGTACTCACCCAAGAATTCTATAAATAGAACTCAAATCCCTCTCATTCAACACACAGTTTTCTAGACATCAATCTCTCCCTCCATAAATCCTCCACATATCCACCCAGTACGTAGTATTACTACTACTACTAATCATCTTCATCCCATTACATCCATACCACCACCTACAGTACGTAGTGTTACACTACTACTAAAACTCCCATTCACTCCTCCACCTGATCACACAATACTCATCCCACACACCTCCATTTATCATCCCATTTCCACCAGAAGATAGAAGACCAAGCAGGAGAAGAGAAGGAAGAATTGCTCACCTCCTCCAAGGCTCAACCTCCTTCATAACCATGGCTTCTTCTATCCTCTCTTAGTTTTACTTATCATTATGCTTGAGTAATTCTATTAGCACTTTGGGATGGGGATATGAACTTAAATCCCTCATCTATGTTGTAAACCTACACTTTATTTATTGTGGTTGTTTTCTCTCTTTTATTTCATTAATGTTATAACCTGATCATTTATAGCATTTGTGGTGATTTCCAACAACATATGATTTTGAGTTGGGAGTTGTGACCGAAAAGAGAGAGGAACCTTAGATTATGGCTAGCTTGATTAGTTGGTGAAATTAAGCTATTAATATGGACTTGTTGTTAAAGCTATCTAGTGATTGAACTCTACTTGATTAGAGAGTTGGAAGCAAGCTAGGTAAGAGTTGGTTTATTCATGATTTGAAGGACCTTTACATTAGTCCAGATAGACAACCTGAGTGAAGTGGGTTTACTAATAGTTGGGGTGAATTTAGGGGATTACAACCTTCCTAAAAGTGCTTTCCATTCCAATTCATTACATTCCATTTTACTTACTGCTTTACTTTGCAATTCCTCTTTGAACCAAACCAATACACTTGCCTTCGGCTAAAACCCCTTTACTGTTTTATAACCAATTACCGAAGCTAGGGAGATCGATATACCAATTTCCTAGTGGAACGACATCTTACTACTACTACGACTAGGGTTCACTTGCCCTTTTCCCGTGCTTTCAATAACACCCCTTAAAACTATCAACAAGTTTTGGCGCCGTTGCCGGGGAAATTGATAGTCCCTATCATTTTCCCCAGTTTCGGTAATTTCAGTTCATATTTTGAGTTCCTTAACTCTTATTTTTTTCTTTTCTCCTGTGCATGCCAAGTACTCGAACTAGCAACTCTCCTCTCGCTAGTCCAAGGTCCGAGCCTGAAAGATCATTTAGGAGAATCAGAAGGAATTTATTCAACCACACCATGGCCGACGATCACCACGAGCCAGAGATAGAAGAACCTGTACCACACCAATCAACTACCACACCGACCTCTCAGGACTACCACCGGCCGAACACCGAAGGAAGAGCATCAGCGATAGTTCTTCCAACCTTGACACCGAACGAAGCTTCTCAATGGGCCTTCAAAACCCATTTTATCACTGCAATTCGGGATCAAGGAAAATTCAGTGGGGCGAATCCGGATGATGCTCCAAATCACTTGAGCCTCTTCTTGGACTTCTGCAACTCATTCGGCAAAACGGGCAATCTGAACGAGAGGATCCGGCTACAACTCTTTCCACATTCATTGTCCGACTCAGCTCTAAGATGGTATCGAAGCCTCCCGTCAAGATCCATCCACACATGGGAGCAAATGGCTAGCAAGTTTCTTGCCAAGTACTATCCCACAAGCAGGACGAGGCAACTAATCGGCGAAATAAACACCTTCTGCCAAGAACCAGGCGAGACTTTATACGATGCTTGGGACCAGTTCAAGGAGATGCTATTGAACTGCTCACACCATGGCCTAGACGACCAATCACTATGCTTGTCATTTTTCAACGGGCTAGACGACTCCAACCGCCTTCTTGTAAACTCCTCTGCAGGAGGAAGTTTCATGACAAAGTCTCCTGAAGAAGGAATGGAGCTCTTAGAGACAATGACGAGTGACACAAGACAATGGTCTAGAGCAAAGGGGAGAGCACCAAGAGCAGCCGACCTTCTTCATGTACAACCCACCGATCATCTCTCAGCACAGATCTCGTCTCTCACGAAGATGGTAGAGAAGCTAGCTACCGCACAAACCGAAATTGTCAAGACAATAGCCTCTTCATCTTCCAGCCAAACCTCAGAGGGATGTGCCATTTGTGCGGGTCCTCACGACACTAGATGCTGTGAGGGAGAGATAAACCAACAGGAGGATGTAAACTTCGTCGGCAACCAAGCATACAACAACAACAACGGGCCATGGAGAAACCATCCAAACTTTTCATGGAGAACCGACCAAGGCCAAGGAGGACAGAGACAAACTTACAACAACTCCCAAGGGTACAGACCCCAACAACCCAATCAACCTTCAAACCTTCAACAAGGGTATAGACCACAAGGAGCCCCTCCGGGATTCCAAAATCAAAAACAACAAGAGCCACAATCTTCTGCCCCCAGCGGGACTTCAAGGTTAGAGAACCTAATGGCTGACTTTATCATCGCTACAAAGACCAAGTTTTCAGAACAAGAGGCTTTCAACAAAAGCATTGAAACCCAGCTTAGTCAGATATCTCAGCAAGTCTCCCGAAGACCACCGGGCACCCTTCCAAGTCAACCAAATCCCAATCCAAGGGAAGAAGCTAAAGCAATAACCTTGAGAAGCGGCCGGGATCTTCAACCCTCCTACCCACCAGACAACCAAGAGATCCAAAATGAAAGTCAAGATCATCAAGAAGAAGAATAAGAGATTGTTGAGGAAGTTCCTCCTCAACCGAAAGACACTCCCAAGGAGAAAGAGGCTCCTGAATCATCTTCTCCTTCGACTCTTGCTAGACCTCCACTTCCTCTTCCATTCCCAAATAGACTTAAAAAGAGAAACTTAGATGAACAATTTGGGAAGTTTTTAAGCATCTTTAACAAACTGACAATCAATCTTCCTTTTGCAGATGCTCTTAAACAAATGCCGATCTACGCCAAGTTCATGAAGGACATCCTAGCTAATAAGAGAGCAACGCTTGGAACGGAGACGGTGCAACTCACTGAAGAGATCTCGGCAGTCCTACTACGGAACCCTCCTCCAAAACTTGGAGATCCTGGTTTGCCTATAATCCCTTGCTCTATCGGTAATATAAATTGTGGTAGTGGATTATGTGATTTAGGTGCAAGCATAAATCTCATGCCACTTTCAATTTTCAATAAACTTGGGATTGGTGAATGTGCACCCACTGCCATGCAATTGCAACTAGCTGATAGGTCTCTAGTCTTCCCAAAAGGGAAAGTCGAGGATTTGGTAGTGACCGTAGGGACATTTGTTTTTCCGGCAGATTTTATTGTCATCGATATGGAGGAGGATGCTAGAGTTCCGCTAATTTTAGGTCGTCCTTTCTTAAGGACTGCTAGGACTCTGATAGATGTGGAAAGTGGAAAAATTATCTTAAGATTCCATGATGAGAAACTTGAATTTGACATGTCCAAGGTAGTAAAGAAACCCGCACATGCGGAAGCTGCTTTCACGATAGATTGTTGAATCTCTTTTACAAGATAATTACTCTAATTGTTTTGAGTGTGATACTTTGACTACTGCTCTGACTGATCCTTGTGGAGACCGGGAGGATGAACTAGAAGTAAAAGAGATGGTGGCTGAATTAGACAGGAGGTCTATGCCTTATCGATCATACTACCCACCACCGGAGCCCTTGGAACGGACTGCACAAAAGCTCCTCACCTCGATTGAGAAGCCACCTACCATAGAATTGAAGCCTCTTCCCTCTCATCTAAAATATGTCTACCTAACTAACCCCTGTGATCTTCCTGTCATTATCTCTTCTTCTCTCACAGGTACACAGGAGGACAGTTTGTTGAAAGTGCTTCGAAGCCACAAGAGAGCCATCGGGTGGTCCATTTCTGATATAAAGGGTATCAATCCTAACTTTGCACTCATCGAATCTTCATGGAGGATAGCTTCAAACCACTAGTTCACCACAAAGGAGGCTGAATCCGAACATGAAAGAAGTTGTCAAAAAGGAGGTGCTTAAACTACTGGACTCCGACATCATCTACCCCATTTCTGATAGCAAGTGGGTGAGTCCGGTGCAAGTGGTGCCAAAGAAAGGGAGGAACTACGGTAGTACCTAATGAAAGGGGTGAGTTAGTCCCCCAACGAACCACTACAGGGTGGAGAGTCTGTATAGACTATAGAAAGCTCAATGCCGCCACAAGAAAGGATCATTTCCCCTTGCCATTCATTGATCAGATGCTCGAGAGGCTGGCAGGTCAAGATTACTACTGTTTCCTTGATGGTTATTCGGGATACTTTCAAATCCCCATAGCCCCTGAAGATCAAGAGAAGACAACCTTCACCTGCCCGTATGGAACTTTTGCCTACCGAAGGATGCCATTTGGTCTATGCAATGCACCTGCCACATTCCAAAGGTGCATGATGGCCATATTCTCAGAGTTCCTGGAGAAAAGCATCGAAGTGTTCATGGATGACTTCTCAGTTTTCGGGCTCACATTTGAAACATGTTTATCAAACTTGGATGCCATACTGACACGATGTGAAGAGACAAATTTGGTGCTCAACTAGGAGAAGTGCCACTTCATGGTCAGGGAAGGGATTGTCCTTGGGCATAAGATCTCCTCCAAAGGCATAGAAGTTGACAAGGCCAAGGTAGAAGTTATCGAGAAGCTCCCACCACCAAACTCAGTCAAGGACATTAGGAGTTTCCTCGGGCATGCCGGATTCTACAGGAGGTTTATAAAGGATTTCTCAAAAATCTCTAAACCACTTTGCGACCTCCTAGCCAAGGATACCAAATTTGACTTCACCCAGGAATGCCTTGAATCCTTTAATACCTTGAAGGAATGCCTCATCCAGCTCCTATTGTGGTGTCACCAGATTGGAATCTTCCTTTCGAAATCATGTGCGATGCCAGTGACTACGCAGTTGGGGCGGCTCTGTGTCATAAGAGAGACAAGGTGTTGAGAACCATTAATTATGCTATCAAGACCTTGAACGACGCCCAGAAGAACTACTCTACAACCGAAAAGGAACTTCTGGCGATCGTCTTTGCACTAGATAAGTTCCGCTCTGATCTCTTGGGTAGCAAGGTAATTGTACATACCGACCATTCAGCTCTCAAATATCTCTTCACCAAAGAGGACGCCAAACCGAGGCTCTTGCGATGGATTCTGTTGTTGCAAGAATTTGAACTCGAAGTTAGAGATAAACCAGGCACTCAAAATGTTGTTGCTGATCACTTGTCTCGTTTGGAGACACCGGAAGAAAATGCTCCTATAAATGAACATTTTCCAGATGAAACAGTATTCACCATTGGAGAGACCGGAGATCCATGGTTTGCCGACATTGCAAACTACTTGGTAAGAGGAGTAATACCATTTGAGCTTACATATCAGCAGAGGAAGAAATTTTTCGCTGACGTCAAACACTACTTTTGGGATGACCCTTACCTTTTCTGAGTCTGTGCCGATGGGATGATCAGAAGGTGTGTACCACAAAATGAAGTTCAAAACATCCTCCACCATTGCCACTCTCTCGAAGTAGGAGGACACCACGGAGCAGCGAGGACAGAGGCCAAGGTGCTACAATCCGGATTCTTCTGGAAAACGCTTCATAAAGACTGCCATGCCTTTGTAGCCGCTTGTGACTGTTGCCAAATGCTAGGGAACATATCCCGAAAGCATGAGATGCCATAAAATGTGATGATCGAGGTTGAACCCTTTGATCTATGGGGCATCGATTTCATGGGTCCTTTCCCCTCCTCTCACTCAAATCTCTTCATCTTGGTGGCAGTTGACTATGTCACAAAATGGGTGGAAGCCATTGCATCCCCCACCAATGATGCCAAGGTGGTAACTAAGTTCTTAAGGAAAAACATCTTCACAAGATTTGGGGTGCCTCGAGCAATTCTCAGTGATGGGGGATCTCACTTCTGCAATAAACAATTCGATGCATTAATGGAAACATATGGAGTGAGACATAAGGTATCCCTACCCTACCACCCTCAAACCAATGGACAAGCCGAGGTAACCAACAGAGAATTGAAATGGATACTGCAAAAAACCATGAACTCATCCAGGAAAGATTGGTCTTTAAAACTCGACGATGCACTATGGGCTTACCGAACAGCATACAAGACTCCCATAGGGATGTCTCCATACCGTCTAGTCTTCGGAAAGGCTTGCCACTTACCCGTCGAGTTAGAACACAAATCCTTTTGGGCTGTGAAAGCCCTGAACTTTGACCTAAAGAGTGCCGCTGACAAAAGAAAGTTTCAACTCACCGAACTAGAAGAATTCAGGGAAGATGCCTATGAGAACAACCGCATCTACAAGGAAAAGACTAAGAGATGGCATGACAAAATGATCCTAAAGCGGGAGTTCCATGAGGGCGATCGAGTGTTGCTTTACAACTCAAGATTAAAACTCTTTCCGGGAAAACTAAAATCACATTGGTCTGGACCATTCACCATCACCAAAGTGACTCCATATGGTGCAATCGAGCTCAAAAACATCAAGGGAGAAACATTCATGGTCAATGGGTCCAGGTTGAAGCATTACCAAGGAGGAAACATCGGGAAGGTTGATGAACATCCTCTTTACTTACAAGAAACTCAGGTTTGATCTAACCTCACATGGTCTAGCCAAAGACCGAAAAGACGGGCAGCTCATTGGGAGGCAACCCAATCTTTTTACATTTATCTTCTTTCTTTTAGGTTTGATTCATGTTCTTATATGTGCTAATTACTTTATTAGCTATTTTTCTTTGGTTGTTTGTTGTTAAAATGTAGGTTTGATGATGGAAGAAAAACAGAGAAATAGAAGACATTCCTTCGGTGCACTAAACAGGGTGGTCCGGGACTACAACCACATCTTGAGTCCCGGACCAGAGGAGTAGGTGAGTTTCGAACTGAAAATATAGGCTGGTCCGGGACTTTGTCCATATCTTAAGTCCCGGACCAACGAGTGTGAGAATTTCCGAGACAAGAAGACGATGGTCCGGGACCTTATACAGATCCTAAGTCCCGGACCAAGAGCAACAGAGAATCTCGACCTATTTTAATACATAGGTCCGGGACTTGAACCACACCCTAAGTCCCGGACCGTCTGTCGATGTTAAAAAAAAATACCGTCTTCAACCTCCATTCTTCTCAACTTCTGAAATCCCTAAATCTAAAACTCCTCTCGCTCTCGACATCGCCGCTCCACACCAGTACCACCCCAATCTCCACCGCACCACCACCCCTCTTCCTCGTCGCCTCTCTGCACCCATCTCACAAAACCACACCAACCCACCCTCTCTATCCACGCTCGTCATCGCCACCCAAACCCCCTTCACCCGTCGCCCTTCTCCTCGCTCCACACCAGCAACATCGTCACCCAAACCCACACCACCGTCTCCGCCTAAATCCCTCTCTCGCTCTCACCCCTCTCTGTTGCGCCCAAACCCACGCCGTCCATCCCACACCACAAATTCACACCCACGCTCACCACCTCTTAATACCTAGCCCGCCCCCTCCTTTACGAATTACAAACACCACTTTGCCCTCTGTTCAGTTCGAACTCAACCAAACGCACCTGTCCCTGTTCCAAAAAATTTCCAATGGCATCCAAACGAGCTCGACGCGCCAACACTGCCGGGGCTTCTTCTTCATCAGCGGCTGCCCCACTTCGGGTCCAGAAACTGAGCTTTCCGAATTCGTTTCTCGAGCTGCGTGGGATTGGTTCCGAGCCAAAGAACACAAAATTATTTACGAAAGGTCAGTCTGCCCATCCTTAATCACTGAGTTCAATTTGGAAAATATATTTGGAGCAAGGAACTGGTTATGTCTGTTTACCCGGGGAGGGGAATTCTACCCACGTTTGGTGAAACTATTCTATGCTAATGCCACGGTGAGAGAGAACGGCAGAGTTATTACGTCAAATGTTAAGGGGAAGGACATAAATGTGAGTAGCTCGGGTATTAGACATGCCCTGCAATTACCGGTTAGGACTAGAGTCCCGACTGACGAGGATAGGGAAAATCAAGAACTACGTGAGCATCAAGCCAAGGATCACTATCTGAATCTGATTGTGAATGATCCAGCAGTCCAAAACCGCCAGAGGCGGAACCAAAGGGACAAGCAGGTGATTACAGGTGACAAAGTACCCACACCGTTGGAGCGTCCGATCTTGGGGATAATCATGTACAATGTCCGACCCAGGGAGTGTGCGGACCTGAATGTAATTGACTGCTATGTCCTGCGCTACCTGTTGGATGATGAGCTTGCGCAGGTAGCGTACCCCATCGCTTTGCATGGGATCATCTTTCAGTCCATGCTTCGGATTGTTGACACAGATAGCAGTGGCTCTCTTCCCTTTCCCCACCTATTGCAGTCTTTCTTCGATGAAGCCGGGGTAGATTGCTCAAATGAAGAACCCCAATACCCCCGATCTTCCATTGACATGACGATGATGCGCTTCTATCAGTGGGAGAAGATAGATGATCAGTGGGTGAAGCGTCGCCGCGCTGCACGAGCACCCAGAGTTGCTGACGTTGCTGCGCACGCTGATGAGGTTGCTGCTGAGGCTGATGCTGTAGGTGATGGGGCCCAGGACATTCCGATACCTGCTGGACCGGCCCCGGGTTATGACGAGCTGCGTGGTGAGTTTCGAGACTGGAGGGGGACGGCCACAGCCCGCTTTGATCAGATAGATAGTCGTCTAGATGGGTATGGTCAGAGACTCTCAGCTTTAGAGACCCGTCAGACTGGCTACGAGGCTCGACGGGCGTTTGCGAGCAGGCTCAGGCTGCTCAGTTTGCCGAGTACCAGGCTCAGCAGGATGCTCAGTTTGCTGAGTACCGGCCCAGCAGGATGCCCGATTCCAGGCTTATGATGAGCGCTTCTCACAGTTGGAGTCTTGGCGCATGCCCGGCGGTAGTACATGAGTTGGTCTATGCTCCTGACCTACATCCATCTACCTATCTTTTATTGCTCTTATGGATTTTTACCTGACTTTGACATTTGTGGTATTTTGATGTTTTTTTTAGATTAGTACGTTGCTACTTCGAGTACCTTTTATTTTTCGCTTTGGTTTGTTGTTGTTAATTCTGTACTACTGCTACTTCGAACTACTTTGTTGTGCATCTCCTATTTTGTTGCTATGCGATGTCTGTTGCTTCTGGATATTCAAACAGGACTTCCATCTTCTGTGTGCGATATCGAGAGAATACAAAGGAGACTCTGCCGAAATTTTTCCAACCCACCTTAAGTCTCCTGTTCCTTGTCCTAAGTGTGGGGACGTCATCTTCACCGCTTATTCAGGGAAGTCCTATTCTTTCTTTTGCACTATACTCATATTCTAGTAGCAATGAGGACATTGCTATTTTCTAAGTGTGGGGACGTAGTATGGGGGTTGCACATCTAAATTGTTTGTTTTCAGTGGCTCTTGACAATACTTATTCCCCCTTCACTAACCTTTGATAACCCCACAAAAAAAATTTCGACATACTTAGTTTTCACTTGTGGTCAGATGCATCAGTCAGGAATAACGTACGAGTAGCGAAAATTTTTGGAGATTTAATCTGAAATTTCGGTCATAAGAGCTTTGGTTATACTGCTTGATTGTGAGTTTTGGTTAAAATTTTCATCTATTTCCTTCAAATAAAAGGTGAGACCATCATGTGACTATTTTTTGAACTAACTTGGGGCTTTGGGAAAGTTTTGGAATGAATGGAAGGAAAGACAAAGGCAAGGTACTCCTCTAATCTACTCTGAACCGGAACAGGCCTCTCCCATTCGGTAATTAAGCTCTTGGAGTGCCTCATCACTCATCTACCTAAGATCATCTGATCTGGGATAGAAGGCCCAACACCGCTACAAGGATGGGGAGAAAAAGTCTGAGGGGATGAAATGAATAATGCTTACTCAGAAAAATTGGAAGGAAAGTTCTTTCATGCTAAACAGTTTGTTGCAAATTCTTCCTTGATTATGAGTATGTGGCAATGAAAGGTAATATGGAATATGACATTACTTCTTGCCCCTTGTCGTCCAATGAATTGTGGAAAGAAAAGGAAGAAAAAAGCCCCGAGTACAGTTTGGATTAAACAGTTATGATGATAATCTCATGCATTTGTCAAATACCCTAGCTTCACTGTTTAAGAAAACTTGCAGTACTAATCGCTGTTTCTTTTGACTGTCTTTCAGCATTAGATTTCCTTGAACATTTTCCTAACCTGATAAATTCCCGCTTTGAAAATCTGGTAATCTTGCTTGCAGTAATTGCTTGAGGACAAGCAAGGTTAAGTGTGGGGATGTTGATAAGTCAGGAATTTACCTATCTCTGCATGGTCTTTTGAGACCCAATTTGTTATCATTTACTGCTAAATTCATGTCTTATGAGCATTTTTATGCTTCTTGTTGCAATTGTCTTTTATGGTTTATGTGTGCTTTTTCAGGCTTTAATCTCAAAGAAACACATTCCTATCATTGTGGAACACATGGCAAATCAAACAAGCTAAATAGAGTCAAGATATTCATCATCGACCTAAATCTAAGCTTGGTCCGGGACCTAACTATGGAGCCAAGTCCCGGACCACAACGTGACTCAAATCTCGAATTGAAATATTGTATGGTCCGGTACTGGTGGGGAAGAGTGAAGACCCGGACCACAATGTGACTGCTTTCTCTTATAAAAATCGTTTATGGTCCGGGACTTGATGCAGGAGTGAAGACCCGGACCACATGAGATACCAATTCTCGATCTAATTTTACACCTTGGTCCGGGACTTCATACAGGACCTAAGTCCCGGACCAAGTGGCTAAGTCCGACACAGTCTGTAGTGCGCGCTCTCAATAATCTGTATGAAACAATTGTTTACTCGGATAACCACCGCCCCATGCCTCAATAATCCATCCTTCCCACTGATTAATCCCTTCTTTTCAGCTTATCACCCACGATAAACACTCACCCTTCCACTCACAAACTCCAGCATCATTTTCCACCACCATCGCTATGCTACGTACTCACCAAGAATTCTATAAAATAGAACTCAAATCCCTCTCATTCAAACACAGTTTTCTAGACATCAATCTCTCCCTCCATAAATCCTCCACATATCCACCCAGTACGTAGTATTACTACTACTACTAATCATCTTCATCCCATTACATCCATACCACCACCTACAGTACGTAGTGTTTACACTACTACTAAAACTCCCATTCACTCCTCCACCTGATCACACAATACTCATCCACACACCTCATTTATCATCCCATTTCCACCAGAAGATAGAAGACCAAGCAGGAGAAGAGAAGGAAGAATTGCTCACCTCCTCCAAGGCTCAACCTCCTTCATAAACATGGCTTCTCTATCTCTTAGTTTTACTTATCATTATGCTTGAGTAATTCTATTAGCACTTTGGGATGGGGATATGAACTTAAATCCCCCATCTATGTTGTAAAACCTACACTTTATTTATTGCGGTTGTTTTCTCTCTTTTATTTCATTATGTTATAACCTGATCATTTATAGCATTTGTGGTGATTTCCAACAACATATGATTTTGAGTTGGGAGTTGTGACCGAAAAGAGAGAGGAACCTTAGATTATGGCTAGCTTGATTAGTTGGTGAAATTTAAGGCTATTAATATGGACTTGTTGTTAAAGCTATCTAGTGATTTGAACTCTACTTGATTAGAGAGTTGGAAGCAAGCTAGGTAAGAGTTGGTTTATTCATGATTTGAAGGACCTTTACATTAGTCCAGATAGACAACCTGAGTGAAGTGGGTTTACTAATATAGTTGGGGTGAATTTAGGGGATTACAACCTTCCTAAAAGTGCTTTCCATTCCAATTCATTACATTCCATTTTACTTACTGCTTTTACTTTGCAATTCCTCTTTGAACCAAACCAATACACTTGCCTTCGGCTAAACCCCCTTTACTGTTTTATAACCAATTACCGAAGCTAGGGAGATCGATATACCAATTTCCTAGTGGAACGACATCTTTACTACTACTACTACGACTAGGGTTCACTTGCCCTTTTCCCGTGCTTTCAATAACACCCCCTTAAAACTATCAACAAAAGACACGAGATAAACTTAAACTGGAAACTCCATTCTGATTGAGAATTTACACACAGAAATTCACTCAATCTCCCTCACCCCACACATAGACTCTAGGATAGTTTAGGACTTTACCCCATAGTCCTCTACCCTCTCTTGACAGTCGGCCTACGGTTCCCCAACCGCTCCCCGACTTATCAGTCTACCATTTACAAAGTGTTGACATACAACACCAGTCCTAACCCGCTCACTAACTCTCTAGCCCTTGCACAGTTAAGGCCTAATCACTCTTCCTTAGATAATCTCTCTATTTTTTCTTTATCATTCAGGCTTGCTTACAAATGAAAAAAATGCAAGTATATATGTAACACCCCTCTCCTTAAACACGTAATAATCTCTCACGTAGCAATAAATAAAATGTCTTACAGCGGAAGAATTAATAACAATAACAATACTCACTCGGGTGTCACCGGCCATTACTCGCCCATGCAAGTAACGAAGCCAAACTACATCCAACTTCCAACATAAACAAACTGCTAAGCGCCGTGATAACGAGAAAACTCCTATACATCATACTAAGTCCATAACCATAAACGTCGACAAGTGAGCGTCTACCCAAATCCCAAAATATACATAACCTTACCATAATACATTTCACCATCTTCATTGCTATACAAAAATCCCCTGTGCGGGTAATCAATAAACTCTAATTACCCTGTTCCCGCACTTCGGCTTCGGCGATAATCAACAAACCGCATATGGTGTAGTATCAGCGATAGACGCTGAGTAGCCGGGCCTGGACCTAATGGTCACTTAGTCATTTTAACCATCTTCTCTATTTAGATTGTTTCATGCTATTCATTTACAGTTATAAACAATACGTAATATACATGTATAATATACATAATCATCCATCCAAATATTCATAAACACTTAACCATCCATCCATCCAAACTTCACTTAATATCTCAACCACATTGTATATCGAACGTATCGAATAACCACAGTATAATGTAAATGTACAGTTGCCCGTAGGTACAGTTTATAATGTACAAATTGTACAATCGCCGTTAGCGCACAGTTTCCTCAGTTAATTTATCTTGGGTGTAGGCCCCATCCAAACCATGTTTAATTAATACCAGTTGAGCGTCATGTTAAGACAACTCGATAACCTCACCATGGACAGTAGTCCTCCCGTACACACAAAGGTGCTCATTTCGCCAGAGGTTCGGAGGCCCCTGACTATTCTCTTATGTCTCGTAAGACGTCCATATAAAAGCCGTAGCTACCTGACCCACGATCCAAATAGGCTCGTTAGGTATACCTGGAGCGGAATCCAATTAGGAAACCCATCAGTGATCACAAATGCGCAACCAGGTAGTTCGTAAACTACACTGGATTCCTCACCTCAATCTCACACCATCTCTCTCTCATAATGTTTAAGATCTGCTCTTAGTCTTATGGAGAATATAATTTATTAATTAGCTGCCCAATGGGTCTCACGCATTACCTAGAAGTAATCTAGGTCATATTCATGTTCGAGATCCATGCTCTAGAGACCGACAATGTCGTGACTCATAGCTAAGTGTTTTACTTAGGTTGCCATATACTTAATATTAATACTATGGTATTATATCAAGTAACCGTCTTGTCATCACAATAACGTATATGTATGTTTATATAAGTCGATCTATAGTCGACGTAGTGTTAGTCCCGTAGGACGCTCGTGCATAAATAATTAATGTAGTAGCACACAATCACATACATGTATCCAAAAACACTTAACACACAAGTGATATCAACCAAATCCGAGCCCAAGGAGTTTCCTTAGGACAACTCGGATCAAACCCCTTTACATACCGTTCACCAAGACCTAGGATGCGCAGTGTAGACCACTAGCTCGTCAAGCGTCCCCGTCTGAAGTACGATCTAAACGGTAATAAACTATAAGTCAGTCTCCATGACTAATTACATCCGGTATTTCCGAATAACAAGTAACCCCGACAGTTCATCCCTGTTTTCTACAGTTGTTTGTTACGGGTTTCTCTAAACCGGTCGGCTTTCTTACTAAAACTCGTATGTCAAAATATTTCGACTGTTAAGTTTAATTCATTACATTTCTTTAATCTTATCCACCATTAATATAGGTACATAACCTATAGTTGCATGTATGCATGCATTCTTATATTATATTGTATTATTTTTCATACTGTATAATTTTCCCACCATCCATTATAATACATTGTATTATATTATCCATTACCTTAGCAAATAATATTTGCATTCAAAAACACATAACATATAGTTTATAACTTTTTTTGTAATACCCACCACCATTATATTATATGGTTTCCAACCATATTATATATCCATCCTTATATACATTTTTCTTGTGCATGTATATATTTACCACGTAGGTAATTTTCATGAGTTTTAAAACTCTTATATTATATGTTACATTTTATCATCTTATATTAGATGATTATTCCCATTAGTAGTATTATATTATACAACTTATATTAAGATTATTATCCTAATATTATGTAACATTTATGTTGTATAATTACAACTCCTAAGGTTTAATCAATAAATACCTTAGTTTATAAATCTTATTTATTTATAGTTTGTCACATTATTTAATGTGAATATCCTTACTTATATTAATTCCATTTAAACCATATAATTGTTATAACATTTATAACATTATAGACCTTAGTCTAAAATTCATTTTCCAACCTTTAATATTTCGGTACAGCCCTTGAATTTATTTAAATTCTATTTTGACCACATAACATTATGTAATGTTATACCATATACTAATAATCATTTGATATGATATTTTTATTTCCTTTAACTTATAACCTATAGTTTTTATACAAAACTATTATATATTGCCGCATAGGCATTATATTAAACCTTATTCTTTTCCATAAACCATTGTTTCCTTTATTTACAAAATCACCCCATTATTTATACCATGTTATATATACCATTTAATATAACATTTTAAACTTATAAATGGGGTATAACCTATGGTTATTTTTTGTAAAATCCGAACAGACCCATAACTGTTCCATAATTGCCATTTGGCCCTATTTATAACATATAGTTTTATAATATCATTAAAACTGTATATTATACACATATCTTAATAAATACTCTTATATAATTCTAAAAATCACCAAATCCCACCAAAGGGTTATAATTACCCTTACTAACACATATACTTTCGGTATTTACTATACCACCACATATATTTCTCCAAAGTGTCATAATGACATAATAACTATATATTATACATATATAGTTTATTTTATTTCCAAAATTAGCCCAATAAATTCCTAAAAATTCCTAATAGCCCATGAGTGTTTACAATACCATTATACACCCTTAACTTCCGGAAATAACATATTTACCACATATGTTATAAAATTGTTATAATAAAATTCTTATCGTATTATAAAACCTTAAATAAGTTATCTAACTTATTTAATTTGGTCAAAACCTAGCATATGGTCATGGTTGACCACCTTAATATTTCCTTGACCATTAATCTCCACAAATTGCGGTTTATACCCATATCTTTTCAGAAATTACCATTTAACCCCAAAACATTATATAATCTTATAATTTTTATATAAACTCCTTTAAACCTCTATATTTCAGCTTAATTATTATAAAGCCCCCAAATTTAATTTAATTACACCTAATACCCCATTTCTTTGCAGTAATGCATTTTCACCACTTAAACTTAATTAAAAGCTTATAAATGCATAAATAAAATGGCCTAAAGTACATGGCCTTATTACAAACATTAGCTTATAAAATAAATTACACATAAATGCCCAAAATGCATTAAACTCTCGGCCTTACCACCATCTTTTCCTTATTTACCAATTTTCCACATAATGTCTTAAATTTGACAATTATGCTAGTTAATTAGTTATAAAATTTATTAAACCATTCCTTAATCACCTAAGGTCAAAATAAGACCTTAAATACCTTGTTCACTCATGGCACAATTATACACATATGTATAATTACATATTAATATACCAAGTGAAGGTTTAAGTGATTTATACCTTGTTTTTGCCTAGTTAAGGCCTTGTTTGGCCACTCCCAGCTTAGGATAAAATGTCCACAGCATTATTTACATGTTTTCAAACAGAAATTAAGGAATGATTAGTCTCCAAGCAAGATCTAACCATAAGAAGTGTTTAATGTCAATTTTCAAGGTAAATTTACCTTAGAATACCAAGGCAACCAAAGGTGCTCCACGGCCTGTTTTTACAGTAGCTAAATATCATTAAAAGAGCTACTAAAACCAATCTTTAAACTGGTATAACTCAGATTAGAAGATGGCTAATCTTTACCTTGATTAAGATGCCAAAAATGGTGCTTTTGGCTTGGATTTGGTTATACCTTGAAGCTCTTGATATACCAACTGAATAAGTATGTTAAGATGAAGATAATAATGCTGGGAACAAAGTTTCACAACCGAATTTGAAGGGAATCAAAAGATATGTGCTTAAAGCACATTTTTATACCTTAAGAACAAGATTAGCTTTCTCCACCTTCTTCCATTGTTAAGGCCGAGATACACCCTCCATTTAACCTTCAAATCAACCTAAGAACATTGATGGAAGTGATTGATGCTTTGCTCCATGGAAAGACAAAAGAATTGTGAAGAAAATGAGCATAAAATGACTAATTAAGCTTACCTAAGTAGCAAGGTGTTCTCCTCTGTTCTTGGTATGTTAGCCACGGTTTTAGAGAGCAAATGGAGAAGATGGAGCTGCTGGTGTCGGCAGGCAAGAAGGCAAATGAAGAAAAGTAAGCTAATTAAGCTTATAAGTTACTTTAGTTTACTTTATGAAAAGTAATTTGATGACTCACTAAACCATCTGTCTAATTGATTGAAGATGGCTTAATGGATGGGGATGACATCATATAGAAGTCGGCAGCCCCTAGTCAAGACCATGGGTGACTTTGACCATGGACAAAGGTAAGTATTAAATGTTATTTTTTTTTTGGTACTATTCATACTAATTGCCATTTTGATTTTATTTTTAAACTTTGATTTATACTTTATAATATAGTCTATCATGTCACATTAATGTTATAAAGAACTTAATATAGTCTTTACAGTGACAAAAAGTCATTATCTTAGAGCTCATACACAAAAACGTGCTTTAAGGTATTTTAGTGCACATTTTGAGTCGCAGGGTGTTTCTGAGCTTTGTTTTCGTTGAGAACAGTTTTTTTGTGTTCCTTACATGATATTTGATCATGGTATCCAATTTTATATAATTTAGAGGTCATTAGACCTTTAAGGTATTCTTAGAGCACATTTTTGCCCTACTTGACCTTGAAGCATGAAAATGCTTGTTCTTTGTGTTGGAGTGTTTTCCAACAATTGTAATATGTTTAGTATTGTGTTAATAAGCTTAGGACAAATGTTTAGGTCCTAAGTAGTTCATTTGGGTATTTATTTACCCTAAACAGTCAAAGGGTGCAATGTCTTGCTTTGTGTTGACCACTGTTGTTCTCAGTTGACTTTTAAGGCATGTTTAGGCCTTAATCAATGTGATTAGATGTTTAATCCATATTTTATTAGTTTGGGGTATTTCAATATATACGGCAAGTTAAGATGTAACTACCTTCCTATAAGTCTGGAGTCTACATAACAACCACACTAGACTTGTAGACAGTCTTGTACTTGATCTGAAGACGTTTGGCCTACTTGTCGCCTTATGGTTGGTCACGTCGGCGGCAGCTCTCTCGATTGGTCGAGCACCACTTGGGTGCCCCACTTGTCTGATCTTTTCTGCATCATTAATGCTCATAAATGCTCTCTCTTAGATATCATTATAGTTATGTAATCCTTGTGATTAATAACCCTTGACTTATCTTGTTCTCTTGCACATTAATAAGTTGTGTTTTTGTCATGTGTGAAACTCGCAAGCGTTCCTGATACATCCCCGACGTTTCACGGACGTATTACAGACTCTAATAAAACTTGATGGACGAGAGGCAACAATTAAACTGGAAAACACATTTTGATTGAGAATTTACACATACAAAATTCACTCAACCTCCCTTGCCCCACACACGGACTCCTGGGACAGTTTTGACTTTACCCCTAAAGTCGTCAACCCTCTCCTGACTATCGGCATACGATTCACCAACCGTTCCCCGACCTGTCATCCTATCAAATACCCAATGTATTGATACTCTAACCCAGTCCTCACTAGCTCATCAACTCTCTAGCACTTACACACACTCCTAAGTCTGATCCACACTTGCCCAGATTATCTTTATCTTTTCTCTTGTAGAGGGTTTGTGTTACAAGGACCATTAAGGCACGTATTTATACAAGTTAGTTGAGATGCCAACTAACAACCTAGGAGTTGTAGACTCTAAGAGTAGAATACTCTTTCTTCTACAAATATAATATCCGCTCCCTACTGTAGACTTTCGTCCAACTTGATCTGTAGCCACCAGCACACGCGTTGCCTTGTGAATGGGCAAGTTTGTGGCGCGTCTCCCAAGTTGGTCGGTCACCACTTGCACACTTCAACTTGACTGAACTTGTCTGCTCATAAATGCTCTCTTCTTAAGTATTACGGCTATGTAATGATGTTCATCAATAACCTTTGTTTATCTTGTTATCTTGCACACTAATGAGATACACCTTTTGTCGTGAGCTTGTCATGAGCATGTTGCTTGTATGGATGTGAATAATCTGAGTGAGTTTGTCGACGTTGCTAACTCCGTTTGGTACTTGTTTAATGTCTGATGTAAGAGATATGTGATGGTGTGGTTCTTGACTGCTTGTGTCTTGCTAGAAGTTCTCTAGAGCTCTCGCCGACAGGTGCCTGACTGGTAGAGCACATGTCGTGGATTGAGCGGGCTTGCAACCTTGCGTGCTAAGCCACTCATGACTTAAGTGTGCTTGCAACCTTGCGTGCTAAGCCACTTATTCACCTGTCTATCTGAAATCATGAATCTTGACAAATGCATTAGATACACAACACAAGGTTTGCTATCATCAAAACTACAGGATCTTGTCTTAACAATTTCCCCCTTTTTGATGATCGCAACCTATATACTCATATGTACTTGGCAATAAAAAATTGAGAGATTCCCTCTAAGAAGGATTCCCCTTGAGTTTATTAAGGGTTTTTAAGAATGAAAGAATTTGAATGAATGATAGCAATGATAGCATAAGTGACATCTTTTATGTTATGCATAAGTGACAGCTTTTATGTTATACCATAAATAAGGTTTCCTTCAGAGGATACATAATACAAGGATGATAGACATAGTCTCACAGTACTCTCACAAGTACATATACTTTTCTTTCCCCCTTTGCCATACAGCAAAATAGGGAGCAAC
Organism: Limonium bicolor; assembly: GCA_023374045.1. Classification (NCBI taxonomy): domain Eukaryota; kingdom Viridiplantae; phylum Streptophyta; class Magnoliopsida; order Caryophyllales; family Plumbaginaceae; genus Limonium; species Limonium bicolor. Next base: position 70,045,753 of record CM041778.1, on the reverse strand, counting down.
TACATGACGTAAGATGTTGTAAAGGCCATGACATTCCATAGATTACAAACTTCAAAATATGATCAAGATAATCCAGATGGAGTGACGTAGTTGGGTATTCCATTCATAATCCTCTGAGCAAGTAGGCTCTTCCTCCAAAAAATTGGCTTTGATCCAAGAAGATTTGGCTTTGGTTGTGTTAATCAAATGTGATTCAGGTGTGGTAGAAAGGTCAGACTCATTAGCATCTATGGAGAACTCCATGCAGTGTGGAGAACGTGATTGTGATACAGTGATACTTGAAGTGATAGACCAAGCTGTAAGGAAGTCAGAGTCTGGTTGAACATAGCTTTGGGCGACGTATTTCTTTGGGTGTTTAGTGGTCATAAACTTGCAAATGGTGGAGTGAATGGTTTGCTCATTTGAGCTGGATGAGCTTTGTGGGTATTGAGCCATTGCGTGAGATGATTGTGAGAGTTAAAAATAGTGAGCAAGTTTAATAGACACTTTGGATATGCTCAACGACTGATCGGTGAGTGGCATTTAATGAGGTGCTACGTCTTGTGGGCTATGTTTGTAGGCTTTTTAGGAGTCATGGTCAATGTTTAGATTAGTAGAATGGATGGGACTAAATATCTCAGATCATTTTGTAATTTTTAATCAAGGAACAAGCAGCCAAGATAATAAATTATTTCTTACCCATCATAAGCATTTAAGTAACAAAAATCAGTTGCATTTTCATTGATACTGTGAAACAAATAGTCAAAGGCAAGTAAAAACAGTGATGGAGGAACAAAATCTAGCCTAGATCTAATTTTTCTCACAGCACACTCATGTCTTTAAGAGACTAAGAACTCTCAGGCAATGTGGGTGTCTGATGCACTGGTTATTGGTCTATCTTTTGAGTGCTTTAAACCCTTGTTTTCCATATCTCTTACTTAGATTTATGCATTTACCTTCTTGTTTTCATGTTATTTTGGCTTAGGACGTGATTAGGAAGGAGTTTAGAGCTTTTGGAACAAAAAGAGGAAAATTTACACATGTCCGGATATGTGTCCTGATGGGCAGACACGGACACAGAAGCGGACAGCTCTAGATCGAGTTTCCCCCTTTCTACACTCACGTCCGCAGAACGGACTAATTCACGTACGCTTGCAACTTCAAACGCGTCCGCAAAGCGGACAGAAACGTGGACAGTCTCCTCCTGTCCCTTGTCCGCAAACACGGACAGCCATGCAGACTATCACAGATCTTGCTAGGACAGTCACGTCCGCAATACGGACTCAAACGCGGACATAAGTTACTCTCGCTAGGATAGCCATCTCCGCACACAGACAGAAACACAGACGCGTGTAGATCTTGCCAGGAACCTCTGTCCGTATATGGACTCAAACACGGATGTCACACAGAGATTAAAAATAAAAATCATGCGCGCTGATAATTGTTGCTTTCGGTGCAAATATCAGCCGATTAAACCCATACTCTGTCTAAATTAAGCTATTTCCCATGCTCAATCAGTCTCCTCATCCTCCTCCTCTCATTCCATTCATATGCTCATCCTCACAATAACTCCTCCGTACTCCATCTCCATACCTACACTCAAACATAAATACACTCCACATCACCCACGTTTTCATCTCAATTTCTTCACACAAAAATCACACACAATCTCCCGCACACACGCCACACAAAATATCACGTCCGCATTTGTGTCCGGATTTGTGTCCGACCCACCCCATCCGGACACCTCACAAACTTGCCCAAAAATTCCATTTTCACTCCATTTCACCAAATTCACCTCATTGTTACCGAATCCAACCTCTCAGCCGGCATAGCGCAAGGACAAAGGGCGGAGCGAGCAAGAAGATCTTCGTAACAGATGATTTCTCTTGACTCTCTCTCATTTATGATTTTAATCGCTATGTCTAGCTAAGAGGATATACTCTAGGGGAAGGGATGTTGTAATTAGTTAAACTCTGCATTATTTTACTGCTTTATCGAGACTATTTGGATTGTTCAGGTTAATGCTTTTTAAGTGCTTTTAATAAACGTCATGAATTTATTATAAGCCCTCGAATCATGTTATGATCAGATAAGGTGATTAGCATCGATGGTCCTATTAACCTGTTACATGTGATAATTGCAATCGGATAGATTACATTAGCCACTAGGAGCATTAGTCCGGACCAAAACCTGACTAGTAATTCTGTGCAATAAAACCATCTAGATATACTTGCTAAGTCTAGACTAGAACTACGTGTCCTGTCTAGATGAGCTATCTGGAATTAGGACTTAATACAGAATAGATAATTGAGAATTACAAGCCGATCCAAGTCTCCGTATAAGCAGTAGAATATGCAGAACCTAGCTAGAGAAACAACTCCCTGAACCTAGAGTACCGTTCACACTCCCAAATCTATCACTTTAATGTATCTGTTATTTACCTTCCTGTTATCGATTTGAACCCCAAAACCAAAACAAACCCCTTCCGAATTACCCACTGTCTTAGGCTAGGCTTATTTACCTCAAGTCCGTGGATTGACACCTGGTCGCTTCATAATTACTATACTACTGCAACCGGGATTTTTGTAACCCGACGGTCTATTGATTGTTGATTTCTAGGATTATTTCTTAGCCTTTAATATATCAAATAAATCGTTTGCAGTGTCTATAAAGTCTATTGCTCCTTGAACCATGCTATGAACATTTGGTTCAGAGGAGATGGCCTGCACAGCTGTGAGAGTGACTCTCACTCTCGGATGAATGATAAGTATCTAAATGAGCATGTTTTATAGGTGTATTTTATATATTATATCAGCACTTTTCTGCTCATTTCTCAGTACTTATCGTATGTTTTTCCTCTAGTTTATGTCTTATTGGTTATCTCACAAATTTGTTGGTTAAAACATGAGGAAAACTAAGCTAGGAGCAAAGAAGACAAAGAGACGAACGCATAGGCGCAAACGGCTCGAAAAACGGAGTACAAACGAAGAATCTTGAGCCGGTCAAAGTTCACAAAAGAAAACAAGTCAAAGACACGTCCGTGTCTCGTCCGCATTACAAAGGCCGGACGTGGGATATGCATCCGTGTATGTGTCCGGGTATATAAACCCAGACATGAGCATAAGTGTCCGCCCAACCAGGGCCGGACAAGGCCGGACAGAGTTAGACACGTCCGCCCAACCAGGGCCGGACAAGAGCCGGACGTGACCATGTGTGTCCGTGGAATTAAGCGCGGACAAGGGGCGGACAAGACATGGGTCCGTGGATGTTTGCTCGGACAGAAGAAAGGACATAATGTGTCCGTGGATAAATGGACAGACAAGAGATAAGCTGTCCGTGTAAATAAGACCGGACAACTAATAGAGCTGCAACTACGCCGACCGTCTTCTCCAACTTTCTGCGGCGCTTGTAATCATATCTATCTACTACTTCAACAATATCAGGCGCCGGCCGACAGTCCTGAAATTCCTCACGCGTTGCGCAGCCCCAATCCACTCTGCTCCACTGTCTCCTCTCCAGCTCTATCATCAACCTCATCTCTTGCTTCTCTATATAAACCCAGTCCTTCTACCATAAATGAGGGGCACCACGACGGGAGTCTGAAGAAATCATTCACCACACTCATCCATTCTCTTCCATTCATCTTCTCCCATAACACCACAACACTCCATACTCACGTACTGAACTTGTAACACCCCTATAATAATAAAACAACAGCGGAAAATAAACTAAAGGTGCTACAGACCATCGGGCTCCAAACACCCGGTACCAACCTCACCAATTACAACCATTACAATTAACTAAGTTACAGCCTGAACTTCGAGAAAACTTAACATAAACATAACATAATAATAAATCATTCACTCTCCATAGACCTAATCCCATCCCAAACACTCATGCTCTTCGTGGCCACCTGTAAATCAATTTGTACCTGCAAGATGAAACCAAGCAGCCCCCCCGGGAGGGGTGGGTCAGTTCCCTGGAATGGAACTGGTACAATTCTCCAAAACAATCTTTAAAGCATAACTCTTCAAATAAATAGTAACTTGAAATTAAACTCTTGAAAGTAAAGTAGGGAAACAAGGCACTTAAAAATCACCAAGCCAAAGATAACAAGTTAAGGATAAAGATAAATAATAGAAAAGTAAAGTTAGTGAAACAAAACCACCTCATGTGTTAGTGAACATCCATTGCCTTAGTTAAACCCAATTCCCGTTAGGAGTAGGAAGACTCAGATAGTCACAAAGGACTAGGAATAATAAGATAGATCCAAGAACCAATAACTCAAGAGTGGAATAATACCAATTGGGAGAGATGGCCCCCACCGCCAAGTATAAATGTCCGTATGGATGAGGGATATACATCCCCCTGCTGTCAGATTAAAAATGTCCTGGTGGACGAGGGATATACAGCCCCCTGCTGTTAAATATCAATGCCCCTGTGGGCGAGGGATATACACCCCCCTACTGTTAAATATCAATGCCCCTATGGGCGAGGGATATACAGCCCCCTACTGTTAAATATCAATGCCCCTATGGGCGAGGGATATACAACCCCCTACTGTTAAATATCAATGCCCCTATGGGCGAGGGATATACAGCCCCCTGCTGTTACCATTGAAGACGCGTGCACGTTGAAACCTCAAGAACCAGCTCATGGATGAAACGATATCCAGAGTCAAAAGAAGAGTTACCAAAGTTGACCTTTTCCAAATTCCCACCAGATCACTAACTACCCAGAGCAATACCAAAACACTCAGTCCTACAGAGTGCAGAAGCGTAAACCCTAAGCAGTCAATGTCTAATGGAACAACCAAATATAAGGAACCAATACCCAAGTGAGTTTCACATTCAAGGCTCAGTTAGTCACACAAGCTGAGTTAGTCATACACACAGTTTCCTTTTGAAATCCATTCAACCCAGTTAGCGTTTTCCAAAACATTCCATAAAGCCCGTTAGCAAAAGTATCTGAGTACGAGAAATCGTACCTGGTCAACGCTGTAGCAGTTCTAGTAAACTCGTGCAAACATTCAACAATTCTCTGAGGAACATTGAAGATAACTTACTATCAATAACCTGTATCCTAAGTAAAACTTAAATAAATTCCTCTCTCTTATTTCCAAATCTCAATTATCCTATAAGCCCTCGCTTAAATGTTATGTATAACCTTTGACTTATTTTAGAAGGTTGTATAGCCCAAGGTTGTAGGATCAAGGAACCTATTTTATTAACACCTGCTAACTGACCACTCATATCGACTTTATTCATATTTAACCACAATCCTCACATTCAAGACTTTTGAGACCTTTATATCATAAATGTGCTTATATTATATAATTAAATCTAAGAATTCAATAATAATCTTAAGCTCAATACCTTTATTCTTAATTTAGAATAAACGTTGCATTATGAACTATGATGGACTCATCTCAGAATACTATACTATTATCTCACAATGTAAAGATTATGTATTTAAACAATATTTACTAGACAACCCATTATGATTAAGTCTTTCCCTTAACTTAATTAAGATCTACATCTTGTATATTGGAATCATAGTGTTGTAGATACATTTTATCATAACTTAGTTGAGCCACTAAACTCAATTATCATAACCTTAGTTCAGAATGACTTTTTATTACAACCACCTAATAATTTTGTCATAAGATGTTAAATTACTCTTCATCTTGAAACAACTATATTATAGTTAACTTAGACTTATCGAACCCTTACATTTAGTATTCACAAGGTACATTATTTGCTTAATTATTACCTATATAACAAGGTGTTTAAATATAACCTTTTATGTATCTTTACTTACCTTTAATCTCCTAAATGTTTTATTTAACACACATTCTCTCTATAGACTATGTACAATCCTTTTGTACTAAACTTCAATAACCTTAAACCTTAAATACGTTTTAAACTGTTGTACAAAACCTAAGGTTTCAAAGAAATAACTTAATACATTAATTTCCTTTATTGTATTTAGGATGGACAATATATCTACACAAAGTAGAATTTATCAAAGAATTAAATTCTGGTTCGTAAGTGAAATTGTTAATTAAATAATAAGATAGTCTATTATGAAAATTCCCATATTTTATATTCAAAATAACATATCATTATTTCCCATTACCGTAAAGAATATCAATATAATATCTTATGTTTTACCTAATAGAAGGTTCAAAGGTTTTAAGTATAAAATTCCTATTATAAACCTTCCTATAAATTCTCACTACTAAATACTTCACCTAAATGTAAACTCACATCCTGAATATTGGTAATAAATGTATTTTATGGCTTATCTAATTCTAAGAAACTTAAGGATAATTATTTAGATAAATTTCCAAATCATCGTTTAATATAGAATATATCATAATCCTTTTAATGATTCTATCTTAAAACATTAAGTTATATCTCACTACCATAAATGTTAAGAAAGGATTAAATATAGACTTACTAATCCACCTCACGTTTAGATGTAAAAGTATTTTACTTATTTTACTATGGTTTATATAATAAGAACATGTAGATGTAAACGTATTACATTTGTTTATCATTAATTATAGAATAAGATCTATTTGTACAACATTTTATGTAATCACAATTTTTCCTAAGTTTTAACTTATTAAATACTTAATCCCAATTTAAGATTTACATCCTGGTCGTTGACAAATAATACTATACATGTATTTTAATATGGTTATATATAAACCTTGGAAACTCAAAGGTAACTCTTAAGCCTAATACATAACTATAATTTAATACCACCTCATATAATATTCTTCTATTAGTATTATGTAGGGGTTTAGTTTAACTTATTATTCCTTCGTATTATATTTCCTATAAGTTATCTAATTTTATTTATGTTAAATGTGTATATATTTATATACTAGGATTTGTTCAAAACATTATTTATGTAGTTTATTGTATTTAATTATGTTTAATAACTTTTAGGCATAACTACAACCGACTTATGGTTTATAAAATAATGTGTTTCCCTTATTTATTTCATATATATAAGTATACCCGTATTAGAAATTAACTAAGACATTCCCTATGTAATTTATCATATTTAAACTATCTTATTAAAACAACCTTAAACTGTATTCCAAGTATATTTCGTAAAGTATTTCTTTTACTATATCTTAGGATTCTAGCTCTTAAAATATTTAATTATGATAAGTGTTAATTAAACTAATTCCTTGTTTTACTCTAAGTTACTACTTAATCCCCTTTTTATAAATGCGTAAAAATAAATATATATTTATTCCTTAGTTTAAATAAAAATATTAACTCCCATATAATATAGTAAATAAAACATAATATAACTAAATCCTTTAATTTAAATAAGTTTCTACTAAGTAAGTATATATACATATATGTAAAAATTTCACTTCTCTTAAAAGCCAATACTAAAACATTTATAAACTTACCGTTATAAAATGCTAATTTAGTGTTCCATATTTTCCCCGCTTAAAAAGTTTATTAACAAACCATACTTTAATTTTTGGTTACATTAAAAACCTTATATTATAGGTTATTCTTATGAAAAACTCATAAACACAATTTTTAAAACCCTTTCCCATTGCCCAAAAATTCCCAAATTTAATATACAGTAACTATAACATTTGAGACATATTATAAAATTTTATCATAAAATATCTTTTTAATTTGGCCAAATAATTCCAGAAAACCCGTAACTTGTAAAAATCATAACTTATGTTTAAAAACTCCAAAACCATATTAATTTACATACAAATACACTAGATTTAATAAGGAATCTATGGTTAAAATTTCAAGTCAAAATACATTCGGGAAGGTATTTAAATTAATTGAACAAGTTAGGGTTTAATTCTGGAAATATTAAAACTCATAACCAACTTAAACTCCCCAGATCTAATCTCGGCCGTCCGTTTCTTATAACTACGATCGGACGGCTGCTGAAACTCGAGTTCTTCATCCACCCCCAAATCGACTCGAGTACATAATCGACATTATCTCACAATCTACAGAACCAAATTGAGTGATTCTTGTTTCTATGGTTTCGAAATTCAATTACGGTTCTAATATTACCAATTTCCCCAATTATAATGCAGTATTCAATGGTTTTCGAATTCGATTTCGAGGTTAGGTTTCTTAAGAGTTTTCGAATTCGATTCTCCCAAATTCACTCAATCTAAAGCGTAATTGATGCAATTGAAACATGTTTTTGACCGACAATGTAATGTAGATTAGCAAGGTTGAAGGAATTTGAAGGAAACTTACCGGAATTGCAACAACGGAGCAAATCGAATTTGGAAATCTGGAAAGTTTCAAACTTTTGAGCAGTTCACGGGGCCGACTTTGAGGATCTATATCTTGCAGTACAGATCGAGTTAGGCTATGTGTAAGGGCTTAATCTAAAGAAGAAACTTAGCTCTACGCATTGATAACAATAACTCACTCTAACTCACAACACACAAGAAGAAACAAACCCGAAAGTTACGAGTTTACCTTCTCGTTTCTGGAAAAATTTTGGGCAAAACGCGACCAGATCGGGGTCGGAACTTTAGACACCTATATCTTCCATATGATTGAGAATTAGATTTGGTCATCAACATGAAAGTTGTAGAGGGATTAGAGCTCTTTAAAACGAGCTAAAGAACACGAAATTTGGCTGCGAAACGAAGAAGTTATGGCAAGATGAAGTTTACCAGATTTCAGAGAAAACCAGAATTCTGGGTTACGAATTCTCAAGGTGGCAACTTTGGATCAATATTACCGTCGATGTAGGATGAGTTAGGAGATGTATGAGTTATGGTTGGAAAGAGGAGATTAAGGAGAAGAGAAAGCAAAAGACGGCACTCTAAAATTCCAAAAGAGGCGAAAGTTATGAAGGTCACAAGATAGGGTAAAAACTGATTTCTGTTGGCGAAAAACAAGGAGAAAATCAACTAAGTGTTAGGCGGCCTGTGATTGACTGACACGTGGCAGATCTCAAAGTTTTGACTCTAAACTTCAATCTAGCATAACTTTGGCTAGGATGATCCGTTTTTAACGTTCTTTTTATCGATCTTCATGGTTTTCCATAACCTATTTATTGGTATAGGTTTCATGTGCTAGCTTGACCATTCTCAAAAAGTCAACCCTAGCAAGGCTTAATAAGCTTTAAGGTTTCTATAATTTTATTTTGACTTTTATGTTTCAAAACAATGTTCCAACACTTCCTAAAATCTTTATAATATAGTTGGAGTGTTTATAAATTTTCCCAAGACTTATTGACTTATAAATCTTATTATTAAATTCATAATACTATATAATAATATATAATAATTAAATATTTAATTGTATTCTTTAGAGTTAAATAGGAGGAATCCCCTAAATTAATTTCCATAATTCCATATAATATTAATACTCATATTTCCATACGATAATTTAATATTCATAATTCTTTATACTAATTTAATACTTAATAGTATTATTAAAGGTTTAATAAAAGAAATCCCCTAAATTAATTTAAATTAATTTAGGGGTATTTCAGTATATCCCCCTTAAAAGAAACTTCACCTCGAAGTTTAAACATCAACTAATAGGCACTCACACCGCTTCGGGTGTGCTGAGACAATAATAATTCCAATGAAATTCCATACCAATCCAATCCTTTATTTCCATCCATCTCCATTTCAACATTCCACTCAAGATTACTCAAAATCAAACTGAACCAGGATATACCAAGATATAGCATGATGAAAATCAAAAGTCACATACTGAGTCATAATGTAAAAACCAAGCACATACAAACACCTCTCATCCTACTAATAAGGCAACATGGCATAATCTGGATGAGGTGACGAAGGAAGAGTATGCCAGTATATCCCCCTTAAAAGAGCTAAGGTACGCCATCGTACCGCTACTAACTAGAACCACAGAAGGATAGGAAAACATCATGCGAAAAGATGAGGGTACTTCACCCAGAACACACTATCCAATAAGGTTGTTTCAAAAACCAATCACAACAACATGCATGGACCATATTGGACTCTCAAACATTTAGTTTCTGTTTTCTTTAATTACTTGATGTTTATTTCAAACGCCACCTTCAAAGAATTCAACACCTTATTAACCAGCTTTGTTGTAAATTTTATTGTACCGTTGATTTTATCTGCGATCGATATATATATCTGTATCTCTTGACTGTTTTGCATTTGTATTTCCTTAACTGTTATAAAATTTTATTTTATGATACTTATCCTTTCATTTTAGGACCGGTACGAATTATACGTCATTATATGATCATTTTATCATATCAATTATATTAACAAGTTATAAATCAGGTGTAACGTATTTGAGTAGTTTAAAATAATATTTTAGATCATTTAATAATCCTCAATAATCTTCCAAAATCATCTTCAAGGGTTTATTAGTCAACCCTATGCTAAAACTCTATAAAATAAATATCTTCTGTGACTTTCAAGTTTCAATTGTTTTTATACTTAATTACCGTATTTTAGACGATTCATTCAGTGTTTACTTCATAAAATTTACTTATTATATATATACATAATTTCACCAAAGGCAGAATTTTAGGAAGTTCTTATAATGTAGCTCCAAAATCTGATTTTTTTATCTTAAAATTTATTTTTCAAGGTAGGGACTCTACATATAAATTTTAAGTCAAATGAATTAGTCTAGTGGAAGTTCACTCACTCTTGATAACTATTTTTCTTAGGGTTTGTTCTATGTAAGTATTCTTCTGATTATTAAATCTTAGTACTCCCTTAGACGATGGTGGCTTTTGTAAATATCACTCTTTAAACTTCTAAATAAACATGAGGATTTCCAAATCTTTAAGTAACTCTCAATTTTTCACTAGATGCTCAATACTCCAAGTATTTAAGGCTCAATAATATTTAGTTTATTATTACTCATGTGTTTTCACTCCATAGGTAAGTATTTTTCACCAAGGATTTAACTCGGTAAACTCTTTACATGTATGAATTTAGTACTAGATCTTAATATATAAGTTTTGAATTGTTCATTGTGGCTAGTAATGAAATATGCCTAGCTCAAGATTTCATGATGGTAACGTCTTACCACCACTTCCCCTCAAGTTCAACACAATCTATCACTTGCGTAGAAGTTTATTTACGGTTAGATGACAAGGCTTGCCTAGCCCCTAAACTTCTAGAAGTGGGTGTGCACCCCACTACTTTCAGGCTAGGAGTTCGTCGCACCAGGCACTTCCCGTAGGGTGTTAGGTTTAGGTGTTTTCTTTCTAAAGTTAGCATAGAGTTTTAGTGCGGTTTACGGGTTCGGGTGCATGCTACTAGTGTTTGTTAACTTAATAGGTCTCTAGACTTAAGATTTATCCAAACATTACCTTTAGGCAACAATTTGTACCAAGTAATTCTTGAGATTTATTTTCAAACTTTAAAGGAGTTGAAGAACTTTCACATAATATCAATACTAATTTAGCTATTTAAAGTTCTATTTGTATACTGTTTTCAACCAAAAGTATTCTTTAAAATTTCCAGGAGCATGTGTACTTGCTCTTAAGGAATTGTATTCTTAGCCATGTATTCTCCCTAAGTATGCTTTTGAAAATAGCTTAATATATGATTTATCCCAACCAAATCTTAACATACTCAATAGATGATATTCCAACCTATATTTCTACTGTAGTTTAATGTTCGAACAGAACAACAGCACACCCTTCTCTACATACATTCATAAAAAGAAAAGTGTATAAACAAATCATTCACTAATCTAAGAAGGGTTAGGAGTCGTGCCTTACTGGAATCCTCACTTCCTAATTCTACCCCAATTCCCTTGTTTTAAGTGCACCTATATTCTAAGTATTTCACTCGGTTTGTTTTCTCGGGTTCAGAGCGTAACTACGCTCTGATACCACTTTCTGTAACACCCATATAATAATAAAACAACAACGGAAAATAAACTAAAGGCGCTACAGACCATCGGGCTCCAAACACCCGGTACCAACCTCACCAATTACAACCATTACAATTAACTAAGTTACGGTCTGAACTTCGAGAAAACTTAACATAAACATAACAATAATAAAATACATTCACTCTCCATAGACCTAATCCCATCCCAAACACTCATGCTCTTTGTGGCCACCTGTAAATCAATTTGTACCTGCAAGATGAAACCAAGCAGCCCACCCCGAGAGGGGTGGGTCAGTTCCCTGGAATGAAACTGGTACAGTTCTCCAAAACAATCTTTAAAGCATAACTCTTCAAATAAACAGTAACTTGAAATTAAACTCTTGAAAGTAAAGCAGGGAAACAAGGCACTTAAAAATCACCAAGCCAAAGATAACAAGTTAAGGATAAAGATAAATAATAGAAAAGTAAAGTTAGTGAAACAAAACCACCTCATGTGTTAGTGAACATCCATTGCCTTAGTTAAACCCAATTCCCGTTAGGAGTAGGAAGACTCAGATAGTCACAAAGGACTAGGAATAATAAGATAGATCCAAGAACCAATAACTCAAGAGTGGAATAATACCAATTGGGAGAGATGGCCCCCACCGCCAAGTATAAATGTCCGTATGGATGAGGGATATACAGCCCCCAGCTGTCAGATTAAAAATGTCCTGGTGGACGGGGATATACAGCCCCCTGCTGTTAAATATCAATGCCCCTGTGGGCGAGGGATATACAGCCCCCTAGTGTTAAATATCAATGCCCCTATGGGCGAGGGATATACAGCCCCCTACTGTTAAATATCAATGCCCCTATGGGCGAGGGATATACAGCCCCCTACTGTTAAATATCAATGCCCCTATGGGCGAGGGATATACAGCCCCCTGTTGTTACCATTGAAGACGCGCGCACGTTGAAACCTCAAGAACCAGCTCATGGATGAAACGATATCCAGAGTCAAAAGAAGAGTTACCAAAGTTGACCTTTTCCAAATTCCCACCAGATCACTAACTACCCAGAGCAATACCAAAACACTCAGTCCTACAGAGTGCAGAAGCGTAAACCCTAAGCAGTCAATGTCTAATGGAACAACCAAATATAAGGAACCAATACCCAAGTGAGTTTCACATTCAAGGCTCAGTTAGTCACACAAGCTGAGTTAGTCATACACACAGTTTCCTTTTGAAATCCATTCAACCCCAGTTAGCGTTTTCCAAAAACATTCCATAAAGCCCGTTAGCAAAAGTATCTGAGTACGAGAAATCGTACCTGGTCAACGCTGTAGCAGTTCTAGTAAACTCGTGCAAACATTCAACAATTCTCTGAGGAACATTGAAGATAACTTACTATCAATAACATGTATCCTAAGTAAAACTTAAATAAATTCCTCTCTCTTATTTCCAAATCTCAATTATCCTATAAGCCCTCGCTTAAATGTTATGTATAACCTTTGACTTATTTTAGAAGGTTGTATAGCCCAAGGTTGTAGGATCAAGGAACCTATTTTATTAACACCTGCTAACTGACCACTCATATCCACTTTATTCATATTTAACCACAATCCTCACATTCAAGACTTTTGAGACCTTTATATCATAAATGTGCTTATATTATATAATTAAATCTAAGAATTCAATAATAATCTTAAGATCAATACCTTTATTCTTAATTTAGAATAAACGTTGTATTATGAACTATGATGGACTCATCTCAGAATACTATACTATTATCTCACAATGTAAAGATTATGTATTTAAACAATATCTACTAGACAACCCATTATGATTAAGTCTTTCCCTTAACTTAATTAAGATCTACATCTTATAATATATTGGAATCATAGTGTTGTAGATACATTTTATTATAACTTAGTTGAGCCACTAAACTCAATTATCATAACCTTAGTTCAGAATGACTTTTTATTACAACCATCCAATAATTTTGTCATAAGATGTTAAATTACTCTTCATCTTGAAACAGCTATATTATAGTTAACTTAGACTTATCGAACCCTTACATTTAGTATTCACAAGATACATTATTTGCTTAATTATTACCTATATAACAAGGTGTTTAAATATAACCTTTTATGTATCTTTACTTACCTTTAATCTCCTAAATGTTTTATTTAACACACATTCTCTCTATAGACTATGTACAATCCTTTTGTACTAAACTTCAATAACCTTAAACCTTAAATACGTTTTAAACTGCTGTACAAAACCTAAGGTTTCAAAGAAATAACTTAATACATTAATTTCCTTTATTGTATTTAGGATGGACAATATATCTACACAAAGTAGAATTTAAAATTCTGGTTCGTAAGTGAAATTGTTAATTAAATAATAAGATAGTCTATTATGAAAATTCCCATATTTTATATTCAAATAACATATCATTATTTCCCATTACCGTAAAGTATCAATATAATATCTTATGTTTTACCTAATAGAAGGTTCAAAGGTTTTAAGTATAAAATTCCTATTATAAACCTTCCTATAAATTCTCACTACTAAATACTTCACCTAAATGTAAACTCACATCCTGAATATTGGTAATAAATGTATTTTATGGCTTATCTAATTCTAAGAAACTTAAGGATAATTATTTAGATAAATTTCCAAATCATCGTTTAATATAGAATATATCATAATCCTTTTAATGATTCTATCTTAAAACATTAAGTTATATCTCACTACCATAAATGTTAAGAAATGATTAAATATAGACTTACTAATCCACCTCACGTTTAGATGTAAACGTATTTTACTTATTTTACTATGATTTATATAATAAGAACATGTAGATGTAAACGTATTACATTTGTTTATCATTAATTATAGAATAAGATCTATTTGTACAACATTTTATGTAATCACAATTTTTCCTAAGTTTTAACTTATTAAATACTTAATCCCAATTTAAGATTTACATCCTGGTCGTTGACAAATAATACTATACATGTATTTTAATATGGTTATATATAAACCTTGGAAACTCAAAGGTAACTCTTAAGCCTAATACATAACTATAATTTAATACCACCTCATATAATATTCTTCTATTAGTATTATGTAGGGGTTTAGTTTAACTTATTAATTCCTTCGTATTATATTTCCTATAAGTTATCTAATTTTATTTATGTTAAATGTGTATATATTTATATACTAGGATTTGTTCAAAACATTATTTATGTAGTTTATTGTATTTAATTATGTTTAATAACTTTTAGGCATAACTACAACCGACTTATGGTTTATAAAATAATGTGTTTCCCTTATTTATTTCATATATATAAGTATACCCGTATTAGAAATTAACTAAGACATTCCCTATGTAATTTATCATATTTAAACTATCTTATTAAAACAACCTTAAACTGTATTCCAAGTATATTTCGTAAAGTATTTCTTTTACTATATCTTAGGATTCTAGCTCTTAAAATATTTAATTATGATAAGTGTTAATTAAACTAATTCCTTGTTTTACTCTAAGTTACTACTTAATCCCCTTTTTATAAATGCGTAAAAATAATATATATTTATTCCTTAGTTTAAATAAAAATATTAACTCCCATATATATAGTAAATAAAACATAAGATAACTAAATCCTTTAATTTAAATAAGTTTCTACTAAGTAAGTATATATACATATATGTAAAAATTTCACTTCTCTTAAAAGCCAATACTAAAACATTTATAAACTTACTGTTATAAAATGTTAATTTAGTGTTCCATATTTTCCCAGCTTAAAAATTTTATTAACAAACCATACTTTAATTTTTGGTTACATTAAAAACCTTATATTATAGGTTATTCTTATGAAAAACTCATAAACACAATTTTTAAAACCCTTTCCCATTGCCCAAAAATTCCCAAATTTAATATACAGTAACTATAACATTTGAGACATATTATAAAAATTTTATATCATAAAAATATCTTTTTAATTTGGCCAAATAATTCCAGAAAACCCGTAACTCGTAAAAATCATAACTTATTTTAAAAACTCCAAAACCATATTAATTTACATAAAAATAACCTAGATTTAATAAGGAATCTATGGTTAAAATTTTAAGTCAAAATACATTCGGGAAGGTATTTAAATTAATTGAACAATTTAGGGTTTAATTCTGGAAATATTAAAACTCATAACCAACTTAAACTCCCCAGATCTAATCTCGGCCGTCCGTTTCTTATAACTACGATCGGACGGCTGCTGAAACTCGAGTTCTTCATCCACCCCCAAATCGACTCGAGTACTAAATCGACATTATCTCACAATCTACAGAACCAAATTGAGTGATTCTTGTTTTTATGGTTTCTAAATTCAATTACGGTTCTAATGATACCAATTTCCCCAATTATAATGCAGTATTCAATGGTTTTCGAATTTGATTTCAAGGTTAGGTTTCTTAAGAGTTTTCGAATTCGATTCTCCCAAATTCACTCAATCTAAAGCGTAATTGATGCAATTGAAACATGTTTTTGACCGACAATGTAATGTAGATTAGCAAGGTTGAAGGAATTTGAAGGAAACTTACCGGAATTGCAACAACGGAGCAAATCGAATTCGGAAATCTGGAAAGTTTCAAACTTTCGAGCAGTTCATGGGGCCGACTTTGAGGATCTATATCTTGCAGTACAGATCGAGTTAGGCTATGTGTAAGGGCTTAATCTAAAGAAAAAACTTAGCTCTACGCATTGATAACAAGAACTCACTCTAACTCACAACACACAAGAAGAAATCAAACCCGAAAGTTACGAGTTTACCTTCTCGTTTCTGGAAAAATTCTGGGCAAAACGCGACCAGATCGGGGTCGGAACTTTAGACACCTATATCTTCCATATGATTGAGAATTAGATTTGGTCATCAACATGAAAGTTGTATAGGGATTAAAGATCTTTAAAACGAGCTAAAGAACACGAAATTTGGCTGAGAAACGAAGAAGTTATGGCAAGACGAAGTTTACCAGATTTCAGAGAAAACTAGAATTCTGGGTTACGAATTCTCAAGGTGGCAACTTTGGATCAATATTACCGTCGATGTAGGATGAGTTAGGAGATGTATGAGTTATGGTTGGAAAGAGGAGATTAAGGAGAAGAGAATGCAAAAGACGGCACTCTACAATTCCAAAATAGGCGAAAGTTATGAAGGTCACAAGATAGGGCAAAAACTGATTTCTGTTGGCGAAAAACAAGGAGAAAATCGACTAAGTGTTAGGCGGCCTGTGATTGACTGACACGTGGCAGATCTCAAAGTTTTGACTCTAAACTTCAATCTAGCATAACTTTGGCTAGGATGATCT
Organism: Limonium bicolor; assembly: GCA_023374045.1. Lineage (NCBI taxonomy): Eukaryota > Viridiplantae > Streptophyta > Magnoliopsida > Caryophyllales > Plumbaginaceae > Limonium > Limonium bicolor. Next base: position 70,028,530 of record CM041778.1, on the reverse strand, counting down.
GTTTTTAACGTTCTATTTATCGATCTTCATGGTATTCCATAACCTATTTATTGGTATAGGTTTCATGTGCTAGTTTGACCATTCTCAAAAAGTCAACCCTAGCAAGGCTTAATAAGCTTTAAGGTTTCTATAATTTTATTTTGACTTTTATGTTTCAAAACAATGTTCCAACACTTCCTAAAATCTTTATAATATAGTTGGAGTGTTTATAAATTTTCCCAAGACTTATTGACTTATAAATCTTATTATTAAATTCATAATACTATATAATAATATATAATAATTAAATATTTAATTGTATTCTTTAGAGTTAAATAGGAGGAATCCCCTAAATTAATTTCCATAATTCCATATAATATTAATACTCATATTTCCATACGATAATATAATATTCATAATTCTTTATACTAATTTAATACTTAATCAGAACTAAAGAAATAGAAGAGAGGCAGCAGAAGTGAGAGCGAGTGCAGACCCGTTCTTTCTCTGAATTAATGGCTAAATCTATCTGTGCTATCTTTTTATCTTCCTTAATGTCTGAGTAATTTTCATTTGTATCCTAGGATGGGGGTTTGATTCTAATATTACGTAAATCAGTATTTATCATCTGTCTCTCTAATTAAACTTGTTTTAATTCCTTTCAGCAAATATTGTTAAATGCTTTGCGTGACAAACAACTGCATTTTTATGGTAACTATCAACATATGATTTTGAGATAGTCTAAGTACCACAAAGGAATTAACCTTGGTATTTACACTCCGGATTGAGCAGGAAAATACTGAGGCTATAACTAAGAGTTCGTAACTGACAATTATTAACTCTAATAGACAATAAATAATTGAGACAAGGTTATAAATCTGTTTAAGTAATTTAGGCAATTCCCCCCTATCCTAGGATACCTTTTTCTATCCACATCACTTAATTCACCTGTTTTTACTGTTTTTATTATTTCTGTACTAATCCAACAACAAATCAAGCTTGCCTCCGGCTAAACCCCCTTTTTACAGTTTTTATTAACTACCAAGACTAGGATAATTGAACAATTTCCCTGTGGATACGACACTTGTTATACTACTCCGAATAATTTGCATTTGCCTTTTAGTTTGCTATAAATCTATATATATTAACGTGTAGTTTTATCCCAACAAGTTTTTGGCGCCGTTGCCGGGGGAATTAATTCCATCAATTTCCCTAGTTTCCGGTAGTTCACTTGCTATACAGTAATATTTTGTTTATATTATTGTTTGTTTATTTTCTGACATCTAACTCCGGACATCTAACTTCGGACATCTAATTTCGGACATCTAACCTCTAACATTTAATTTTCAATACACTAACTCCTAACATTAAATTTCTGTCATTTAAATTTCTGTCTCAAACTACTAACCTTAAATTTTTGTCATTTAATTTTCTGTCATTTAAATTTCTGTCAACTAATTACTAACATTAAATTTCTGTCTCTAACTACTAACCTTAAATTTCTGTCATCTAACTACTAACATTTAAATTCCTTTGTCATTTAAATTCCCTTGTCACTTATTTTCTGTCATTTTACTCTTGTTAAAAAAAATAGAAAAAAAATATATATATAAAAAAAAGAAAAATATATATCAGTGTTGTTTAATTAACGTTTATCAGCCTAACCAATATCTCTGCCTTTCTTTATCTATTTACTAATTAATTTCGCAGTTTCTGACGAACCACAAAGTATCTTATGTGCATGCCAAACACTCGAACTCGAGGTTCTCCACCAATCAGTCCTAGACCCGAACCCGAGCGCACTTTACTACAAGCACGAAGAAACCAGAGAAATCAAGACATGGCCGAAAACCAAAACCAAGTTATAAATGAAATGGACCATGTAAATCAACCACAACACCGTGCACTATCTGATTACCACCAACCGGATACCGAAGGAAGAGCATCAGCCATAGTTCTCCCCGAACTAACACCGCAAGAAACCGGACGTTGGGCTTTCAAAACCCACTACATCACCGCCGTCCGGGATTTAGGCAAGTTTAGTGGAGCAAATCCTGATGAAGCCCCAAATCATTTAAGTCTCTTCCTAGACTTCTGTAATTCCTTTGGTCAAACCGGCAACGTCAAAGAAAGAATCCGTCTACAACTATTTCCTCACTCTTTGTCAGATTCAGCAAACATGTGGTACCAAAGTCTTCCCTCCCGATCAATCACTACATGGTTGCAAATGGCCCAAAAGTTCCTTGCCAAATACTACCTAACCAGTAGAACAAGGTAGTTGATCGGAGAAATCAACACATTCTGTCAGGAATCGGGAGAAACGTTATACGACGCATGGGACAGATTCAAAGATATGCTGATGAAGTGTTCCCACCATGGTCTCGACGATCAATCCCTTTGCCTGTCATTCTTCAATGGCCTGGATGATGGGAACCGACTACTTGTAAATTCCTCTGCAGGAGGAAGTTTCATGATGAAATCTCCTCAAGAAGGGATGAACCTTCTCGAAACCATGACGAGCAATACAAGACAGTGGACGAGATCCAAAGGAAGAACACCACGAGCAGCAGGCCTACTCCATGTTGAGCCTACGGATCATTTATCGGCTCAGATCTCGTCTCTTGCAAAGATGGTGGAAAAGCTAACAACATCTCAAAACGAAATCGTAAAAACAATAGCTTCCCCACCTCCAAGTTCATCTACAGAAGGATGTGCCATATGCGCCGGTCCTCATGAAACTCATCAGTGCGAAGGTAAAAACCAGTTCGAAGATGTGAATTTCATAGGAAACCGCCCCGGTAATTCCTACAACTATAACATCAACAACAACTACCCATGGAGAAATCACCCGAATTTCTCATGGAAAAACAATGATCAGAACCAAGGAGGGCAGAACAACAGTTCCAATACCTATCAAGGAAACCGACCCCAACCAAACTCTAATATGGGTTATAGAGCACAAGGTGCCCCTCCAGGTTTCCAACAACAACAACAACCATCCTCATCATCTGTTGATCCAAACACAGAATTCAAAGAGATGATGAAGGGATACATGTCAATGACTCAAAGCCACCTTAATGCACAAGAAGCCTTCAACCAAAAGATCGAAGGTAAATTCAATGAAATTGTAGAACAACTTGCTCGAAGACCGCGTGGGGCTCTCCCAAGCCAAACAGAGCTAAATCCAAGAAAGCAAGCCAAATGCATCTATGTGAAGGAGCACAATGAAGAAAAGATGGAGGTGGCTAAAACAGTTAAGGTTCCAGAACTTCACCCTTCCCTTCAAGAGTGGGTGATAGCAATCGAAACTTTCAAAAGGAATGTAACTGAACTGGAAAGCACCGCCACAGTCTATAAAAATCGCATTCAGTCTGAGAATACTTACCTCAAGAACTTGGTGGCCGGCTATGAAAATGAAAAGCTCGACTTTGAAGAAGAAGAAGAAGAGGTTAAGGCGATAACCTTGAGAAGCGGTAAGAAAACAAACGAGATTCACATCCAGCAATGGTCAGAAGAATCCCAAGAGGATACTGATGAAAAAGTTGAGGTCCCAATAGAAAAAACATCTCCCAGCATTCTCACTATTCCATCAGCTTCAAAACCTTCTCCACAAAAACCGCCTCTACCATTTCCCAACCAACTCCAAAAGCAGAAGTTGGATAGTGAATATGGGAAGTTTCTGGCAATGCTGAAACAACTAAACGTTAACATACAGTTTGTAGACCTCATTGCCAAAATGCCAAACTACGCGAAATTTCTCAAACACCTTATCTCCAACAAAACTAAATTGGCCGAAGTCGGTGCCGTACCTCTCAATGTAGTTTGCTCAGCTATTATGCAACAACCACTCCCTTCGAAATGCAAAGATCCGGGCAGTTTCACCATTCCAGTCACAATTGGTAGCACCTCATTTCCATACTCCCTATGCGATCTGGGTGCCTCCATAAATTTGATGCCCCTCTCCACTTTCAAAAGGCTGGGAATTGGGGATATGAAAAAGACTAAGATGACCCTTCAACTGGCGGATGGTTCGGTAGCTTACCCAAGCGGAGTGGTGGAGGATGTTATCATCAAAGTGGAACACTTATACTTCCCATGCGATTTTGTCATTTTGGACATCGAAGAGAACTCCACTACACCTCTCATCCTTGGACGACCATTCCTTGCCACAGCCGATGTGCACATTTGAGTAGCCCAGGGGACAATCACCCTTCAAGCTTATAATGAAAAGCTGGAGTTCGCATCAGGACGGTCTCCAGATAACAAATCTAAGGATCTCAAGTTTGTGTGGGACACTCAATCACCATCATCCCCACTTCTCTTTATCACCCTTCCAGACGGCATGTCTATTACAGAGATACCACCACCAATCCCTGATGAAGAGCGGGATAAGAAAAGAAAACATGCATCCCGGTGGACACTCAAAAATACCATCGAGTCATGCTTTGGATCTCCTCCTCATAACCACCCCCCAGGATCGATCTAACGACAAAGCGTCTAGCCAAAGACGTTAAAGAAGGGCAGCTTTCCGGGAGGAAACCCCGATGAACTTATCTTTTACAAGTTTTATGCTCTCTTAATTTTCAGGTTCTCTTTAAATTTTGTTTTTGCTAACTCTTAACCCCGTTTGTAGTATGGTTGCTTCTAGTGTCTTATGCAGATGCAACTTCATGTCTACACCGCAACCAAGCTACGCTACTTGAGGCTGAAGCTCAAGTGTGGGGGAACTCCAATAAACGCAAGCAAAAATAATCTCAGGGGAGTACCCGTTTCTTTAATTATGCTTTTATTTAAATAAATTCTGCTGAGGAGAGGTTCTGTGCTAAAATGATTATTTATGACCTGTGGGTTGTCTTCTATTTTATCTACTTACCAAAAAGGTCTTCTGAAACCTTTCCCTTGTTTTTTCTGGTGAACAATGAGGGCATTGTTCAATTAAGTGTGGGGGAGTGTGCCCTTTTCGGTGCCATTTTGTGCTAAAATGCTTAATCTCTCTGCTTATCTTGCGTTTGTCCAAATTCAATATCGTGGACCCTTTATATGTGGGTTGTTCTCTTTAAGAATAAATACTGTTATGAATTGTGGGATAAATGGTAAACGGTACAAAAAATTTCTGGTGAACAATGAGGGCATTGTTCAATTTATGTGTGGGGGAGTGTGCCCTTTTCGGTGACATTTTGTGCTAAAATGCTTAATCTCTCTGCTTATCTTGCGTTTGTCCAATTCAATATCGTGGACCCTTTAAGAATAAATACTGTTATGAATTGTGGGATAAATGGTAAATGGTACAAAAATTTTAAAATTTTGATTGCTTTTGAGGAGCATTTTTTTTATACGGTGTGACCAAATGATCTGCAATGGTTAGATTTTTATCGCTCAGGGGTTCTTTCTGTCTTCTTTCTTAGAGATTGCTAAGGGGTGCTTCTCTGTCGAAAATAAAAAAATATATATATACAAAAAAATAAATAAGGGACTTGCGAGACACCATTGTAACCAACAAAGAGAGTTGAGTGTTCTTTAAATACAAAGGCTTGATGCCTACATATCATCTTCTCATCTCCTATGTAAAAGTGAAGCAAATGCATAAATCTATTTTTCCTTTTGTTTTTTCCTCAATGCGCATTCTTGAGAGAAGTTGGTCATGGTAAAAGTTCTCAAAGTTACCTTAGCTAAGAAACATTGAAGTACTCCGGATCATACCCCGAAACTCTAATTTGTATTTTTACCCTGAGTACACCGGTGCCACCAGCAGTTGATGGATCACACCTCGAAAAATTTAAAGATCATGTACTGTTCACATCTTTATCCTACCCTTCATAATAATATTTGTTAATATTGAGCATTCCCTACTTGCTTGGGTACATGGTTTTGCTTGAGGACAAGCAAAAGGTAAGTGTGGGGTTGTGATAAGTATCTGAATGAGCATGTTTTATAGGTGTATTTTATATATTATATCAGCACTTTTCTGCTCATTTCTCACTTATCGTATGTTTTTCCTCTAGTTTATGTTTCATTGGTTATCTCACAAATTTGTTGGTTAAAAAATGAGGAAAAACTAAGCTAGGAGCAAAGTAGACAAAGAGACGAACACATAGGCACAAACGGCTTGAAAAACGGAGTCCAAACGAAGAATCTAGAGCCGGTCAAAGTTCGCAAAAGAAAACAAGTCAAAGACACGTCCGTGTCTTGTCCGCATTACAAAGGCCGAACGTGGGATATGTGTCCGTGTATGTGTCCGGGTATATAAACCCGGACGTGAGCATAAGTGTCCGCCCAACCAGGGCCGGACAAGGCCGGACAGAGTTAGACACGTTCGCCCAACCAGGGCCGGACAAGAGCCGGACGTGACCATGTGTGTCCGTGGAATTAAGCGCGGACAAGGGGCGGACAAGACATGGGTCCGTGGATGTTTGCTCGGACAGAAGAAAGGACATAATGTGTCCGTGGATAAATGGACGGACAAGAGATAAGCTGTCCGTGTAAATAAAACCGGACAACTAATAGAGCTGCAACTACGCCGACCGTCTTCTCCAACTTTCTGCGGCGCCTGTAATCATATCTATCTACTACTTCAACAATATCAGGCGCCGGCCGACAGTCCTGAAATTCCTCACGCGTTGCGCAGCCCCAATCCACTCTGCTCCACTGTCTCCTCTCCAACTCTATCATCAACCTCATCCCTTGCTTCTCTATATAAACCCAGTCCTTCTACCATAAATGAGGGGCACCACGACGGGAGTCTGAAGAAATCATTCACCACACTCATCCATTCTCATCCATTCATCTTCTCCCGTAACACCACAACACTCCATACTCACGTACTGAACAAAAGAAATAGAAGAGAGGCAGCAGAAGTGAGAGCGAGTGCAGACCCGTTCTTTCTCTAAATTAATGGCTAAATCTATCTGTGCTATCTTTTTATCTTCCTTAATGTTTGAGTAATTTTCATTTGTATCCTAGGATGGGGGTTTGATTCTAATATTACGTAAATCAGTATTTATCATCTGTCTCTCTAATTAAACTTGTTTTAATTCCTTTCAGCAAATATTATTAAATGCTTTGCGTGACAAACAACTGCATTTTTATGGTAACTATCAACATATGATTTTGAGATAGTCTAAGTACCACAAAGGAATTAACCTTGGTATTTACACTCCGGATTGAGCAGGAAAATACTGAGGCTATAACTAAGAGTTCGTAACTGACAATTATTAACTCTAATAGACAATAAATAATTGAGACAAGGTTATAAATCTGTTTAAGTAATTTAGGCAATTCCCCCGCTATCCTAGGATACCTTTTTCCATCCACATCACTTAATTCACCTGTTTTTACTGTTTTTATTATTTTTGTACTAATCCAACAACAAATCAAGCTTGCCTCCGGCTAAACCCCCTTTTTACAGTTTTTATTAACTACCAAGACTAGGATAATTGAACAATTTCCCTGTGGATACGACACTTGTTATACTACTCCGAATAAGGTGCACTTGCCTTTTAGTTTGCTATAAATCTATATATATTAACGTGTAGTTTTATCCCAACAAGTTTTTGGCGCCGTTGCTGGGGAACTAGTTTCCGGTAGTTCACTTGCTATACTGTAATATTTTGTTTATATTATTGTTTGTTTATTTTCTGACCTCTAACTCCGGACATCTAACTTCAGACATCTAATTTCGGACATCTAACCTCTAACATTTAATTTTCACTACACTAACTCCTAACATTAAATTTCTGTCTCTAACTACTAACCTTAAATTTCTGTCATTTAATTTTCTGTCATTTAAATTTCTGTCAACTAATTACTAACATTAAATTTCTGTCTAACTACTAACCTTAAATTTCTGTCATCTAACTACTAACATTTAAATTCCTTTGTCATTTAAATTCCCTTGTCACTTATTTTCTGTCATTTTACTCTTGTTAAAAAAAATAGAAAAAAATATATAAAAAAAAATAAAAAGAAAAATATATATCAGTGTTGTTTAATTAACGTTTATCAGCCTAACCAATATCTCTGCCTTTCTTTATCTATTTACTAATTAATTTCACAGTTTCTGACGAACCACAAAGTATCTTCTGTGCATGCCAAACACTCGAACTCGAGGTTCTCCACCAATCAGTCCGAGACCCGAACCCGAGCGCACTTTACTACAAGCGCGAAGAAACCAGAGAAATCAAGACATGGCCGAAAACCAAAACCAAGTTATAAATGAAATGGACCATGCAAATCAACCACAACACCGTGCACTATCTGATTACCACCAACCGGATACCGAAGGAAGGGCATCAGCCATAGTTCTCCCCGAACTAACACCGCAAGAAACCGGACGTTGGGCTTTCAAAACCCACTACATCACCGCCGTCCGGGATTTAGGCAAGTTTAGTGGAGCAAATCCTGATGAAGCCCCAAATCATTTAAGTCTCTTCCTAGACTTCTGTAATTCCTTTGGTCAAACCGGCAACGTTAAAGAAAGAATCCGTCTACAACTATTTCCTCACTCGTTGTCAGATTCAGCAAACAGGTGGTACCGAAGTCTTCCCTCCCGATCAATCACTACATGGTTGCAAATGGCCCAGAAGTTCCTTGCCAAATACTACCCAACCAGTAGAACAAGGCAGTTGATCGGAGAAATCAACACATTCTGTCAGGAATCGGGAGAAACGTTATACGACGCATGGGACAGATTCAAAGATATGCTGATGAAGTGTTCCCACCATGGTCTCGACGATCAATCCCTTTGTCTGTCATTCTTCAATGGCCTGGATGATGGGAACCGACTACTTGTAAATTCCTCTGCAGGAGGAAGTTTCATTATGAAATCTCCTCAAGAAGGGATGAACCTTCTCGAAACCATGACGAGCAATACAAGACAGTGGACGAGATCCAAAGGAAGAACACCACGAGTAGCAGGCCTACTCCATGTTGAGCCTACGGATCATTTATCGGCTCAGATCTCGTCCCTTGCAAAGATGGTGGAAAAGCTAACAACATCTCAAAACGAAATCGTAAAAACAATAGCTTCCCCACCTCCAAGTTCATCTACAGAAGGATGTGCCATATGCGCCGGTCCTCATGAAACTCATCAGTGCGAAGGTAAAAACCAGTACGAAGATGTGAATTTCATAGGAAACCGCCCCGGTAATTCCTACAACAATAACATCAACAACAACTACCCATGGAGAAATCACCCGAATTTCTCATGGAAAAACAATGATCAGAACCAAGGAGGGCAGAACAACAGTTCCAATACCTATCAAGGAAACCGACCCCAACAAAACTCTAATATGGGTTATAGAGCACAAGGTGCCCCTCCAGGTTTCCAACAACAACAACAACCACCCTTTTCATCTGTTGATCCAAACGCAGAATTCAAAGAGATGATGAAGGGATACATGTCAATGACTCAAAGCCAGCTTAATGCACAAGAAGCCTTCAACCAAAAGATCGAAGGTAAATTCAATGAAATTGCAGAACAACTTGCTCGAAGACCGTGTGGGGCTCTCCCAAGCCAAACAGAGCCAAATCCAAGAAAGCAAGCCAAATGCATCTATGTGAAGGAGCACAATGAAGAAAAGATGGAGGTGGCTAAAACAGTTAAGGTTCCAGAACTTCACCCTTCCCTTCAAGAGTGGGTGATAGCAATCAAAACTTCCAAAAGGAATGTAGCTGAACTGGAAAGCACCGCCACAGTCTATAAAAATTGCATTCAGTCTGAGAATACTTACCTCAAGAACTTGGTGGCCGGCTATGAAAATGAAAAGCTCGACTTTAAAGAAGAAGAAGAAGAGGTTAAGGCGATAACCTTGAGAACGGTAAGAAAAACAAACGAGATTCACATCCGCAATGGTCAGAAGAATCCCAAGAGGATACTGATGAAAAAGTTGAGGTCCCAATAGAAAAAACATCTCCCAGCATTCTCACTATTCATCAGCTTCAAAACCTTCTCCACAAGAACCGTCTCTACCATTTCCCAACCAACTCCAAAAGCGAAGTTGGATAGTGAATATGGGAAGTTTCTGGGCAATGCTGAAACAACTAAACGTCAACATACAGTTTGTAGACCTCATTGCCAAAATGCCAAACTACGCGAAATTTCTCAAACACCTTATCTCCAACAAAACTAAATTGGCCGAAGTCGGTGCGTACCTCTCAATGTAGTTTGTTAGCTATTATGCAACAACCACTCCCTTCGAAATGCAAAGATCCGGGCAGTTTCACCATTCCAGTCACAATTGGTAGCACCTCATTTCCATACTCCCTATGCGATCTGGGTGCCTCCATAAATTTGATGCCCCTCTCCACTTTCAAAAGGCTGGGAATTGGGGATATGAAAAAGACTAAGATGACCCTTCAACTGGCGGATGGTTCGGTAGCTTACCCAAGCGGAGTGGTGGAGGATGTTATCATCAAGTGGAACACTTATACTTCCCATGCGATTTTGTCATTTTGGACATCGAAGAGAAACTCCACTACACCTCTCATCCTTGGACGACCATTCCTTGCCACAGCCGATGTGCACATTTAAGTAGCCCAGGGGACAATCACCCTTCAAGCTTATAATGAAAAGCTGGAGTTCGCATCAGGACGGTCTCCAGATAACAAATCTTAGGATCTCAAGTTTGTGCGGGACACTCAATCACCATCATCCTCACTTCTCTTTATCACCCTTCCAGACGGCATCTCTATTACAGAGATACCACCACCAATCCCTGATGAAGAGCGGGATAAGAAAAGAAAACATGCCCCGTGGACACTCAAAAATACCATCGAGTCATGCTTTGGATCTCCTCCTCATAACCACCCCCCATGATCGATCTAACGACAAAGCGTCTAGCCAAAGACGTTAAAGAAGGGCAGCTTTCCGTGAGGCAACCCGGATGAACTTATCTTTTACAAGTTTTATGCTCTCTTAATTTTCAGGTTCTCTTTAAATTTTGTTTTTGCTAACTCTTAACCCCGTTGTAGTTGTAGTTGGGCTTCTAGTGTCTTATGCAGATGCAACTTCATGTCTACACCGCAACCAAGCTACGCTACTTGAGGTTGAAGCTCAAGTGTGGGGGAACTCCAATAAACGCAAGCAAAAATAATCTCAGGGGAGTACCCGTCTCTTTAATTATGCTTTTATTTAAATAAATTCTGCTGAGGAGAGGTTCTGTGCTAAAATGATTATTATGACCTGTGGGTTGTCTTCTATTTTATCTACTTACCGAAAAGGTCTTCTGAAACCTTTCCCTTGTTTTTTCTGGTGAACAATGAGGGCATTGTTCAATTTAAGTGTGGGGGAGTGTGCCCTTTTCGGTGACATTTTGTGCTAAAATGCTTATCTCTCTGCTTATCTTACGTTTGTCCAAATTCAATATCGTGGACCCTTTATATGTGGGTTGTTCTCTTAAGAATAAATACTGTTATGAATTGGGGATAAATGGTAAACGGTACAAAAAATTTCTGGTGAACATGAGGGCATTGTTCAATTTAAGTGTGGGGGAGTGTGCCCTTTCGGTGACATTTTTTGTGAAATGCTTAATCTCTCTGCTTATCTTGCGTTTGTCCAGATTCAATATCGTGGACCCTTTAAGAATAAATACTGTTATGAATTGTGGGATAAATGGTAAATGGTACAAAAATTTTAAAATTTTGATTGCTTTTGAGGAGCATTTTTTTATACGGTGTGACCAAATGATCTGCAATGGTTAGATTTTTATCGCTCAGGGGTTCTTTCTGTCTTCTTTCTTAGAGATTGCTAAGGGGTGCTTCTCTGTCGAAAATAAAAAAATATATATATACAAAAAAATAAATAAGGGACTTGCGAGACACCATTGTAACCAACAAAGAGAGTTGAGTGTTCTTTAAATACAAAGGCTTGATGCCTACATATTATCTTCTCATCTCCTATGCAAAAGTGAAGCAAATGCATAAATCTATTTTTCCTTTTGTTTTTTCCTCAATGCCCATTCTTGAGAGAAGTTGGTCATGGTAAAAGTTCTCAAAGTTACCTTAGCTAAGAAACATTGAAGTACTCCGGATCATACCCCGAAACTCTAATTTTTATTTTTACCCTGAGTACACCGGTGCCACAAGCAGTTGATGGATCACACACCTCGAAAACTTTAAAGATCATGTACTGTTCACATCTTTATTATACCCTTCATAATAATATTTGTTAATATTGAGCATTCCCTACTTGCTTGGGTACATGGTTTTGCTTGAGGACAAGCAAAAGGTAAGTGTGGGGGTGTGATAAGTATCTAAATGAGCATGTTTTATTGGTGTATTTTATATATTATATCAGCACTTTTCTGCTCATTTCTCACTTATCGTATGTTTTTCCTCTAGTTTATGTTTTATTGGTTATCTCACAAATTTGTTTGTTAAAACATGAGGAAAAACTAAGCTAGGAGCAAAGTAGACAAAGATACGAACGTATAGGCGCAAACGGCTCGAAAAACGGAGTCCAAACGAAGAATCTAGAGCCGGTCAAAGTTCGCAAAAGAAAACAAGTCAAAGACACATCCGTGTCTCGTCCGCATTACAAAGGCCGAACGTGGGATATGCGTCCGTGTATGTGTCCGGGTATATAAACCCGGACGTGAGCATAAGTGTCCGTCCAACCAGGGCCGGACAAGGCCGGACAGAGTTATACACGTCCGCCCAACCAGGGCCGGACAAGAGCCGGACGTGACCATGTGTGTCCGTGGAATTAAGCGTGGACAAGGGGCGGACAAGACATGGGTCCATGGATGTTTGCTCGGACAGAAGAAAGGACATAATGTGTCCGTGGATAAATGGATGGACAAGAGATAAGCTGTCCGTGTAAATAAGACCGGACAACTAATAGAGCTGCAACTACGCCGACCGTCTTCTCCAACTTTCTGCGGTGCCTGTAATCATATCTATCTACTACTTCAACAATATCAGGCACCGGCCGACAGTCCTGAAATTCCTCACGCGTTGCGCAGCCCCAATCCACTCTGCTCCACTGTCTCCTCTCCAACTCTATCATCAACCTCATCCCTTGCTTCTCTATATAAACCCAGTCCTTCTACCATAAATGAGGGACACCACGACGGGAGTCTGAAGAAATCATTCACTACACTCATCCATTCTCTTCCATTCATGTTCTCCTGTAACACCACAACACTCCATACTCACGTACTGAACAAAAGAAATAGAAGAGAGGCAGCAGAAGTGAGAGCGAGTGCAGACGTGTTCTTTCTCTGAATTAATGGCTAAGTATATATGTGGTATCTTTTTATCTTCGTTAATGTCTGAGTAATTTTCATTTGTATCCTAGGATGGGGGTTTGATTCTAATATTACGTAAATCAGTATTTATCATCTGTCTCTCTAATTAAACTTGTTTTAATTCCTTTCAGCAAATATTGTTAAATGATTTGCGTGACAAACAACTGCATTTTTATGGTAACTATCAACATATGATTTTGAGATAGTCTAAGTACCACAAAGGAATTAACCTTGGTATTTACACTCCGGATTGAGCAGGAAAATACTGAGGCTATAACTAAGAGTTCGTAACTGACAATTATTAACTCTAATAGACAATAAATAATTGAGACAAGGTTATAAATTTGTTTAAGTAATTTAGGCAATTCCCCCGCTATCCTAGGATACCTTTTTCCATCCACATCACTTAATTCACCTGTTTTTACTGTTTTTATTATTTCTGTACTAATCCAACAACAAATCAAGCTTGTCTCCGGCTAAACCCCCTTTTTACAGTTTTTATTAACTACCAAGACTAGGATAATTGAACAATTTCCCTGTGGATACGACACTTGTTATACTACTCCGAATAAGGTGCACTTGCCTTTTAGTTTGCTATAAATCTATATATATTAACGTGTAGTTTTATCCCAACAATGAACATCTCTAGTTGAGGTATATCCAGACTGGTCTCCGACCTGTCGTGGACCGATGAAAGGCTTCTTTTTCATTTTATTCCAGATTCTCTCATGGTTGGACGAGACTTTGACTTCGAGTCTTCACTCTTGGTTGGCTTCTGAGCTACCACTAAATGGTATCCCTTTGTCTTGATTCCCATTTTGAAAAACATCTCCGAGTAGATGCTGTCTTGAGCAGTGCGCGTGCACTCGTGGAACCTGTCGGTGTCCACTCCGTTTTGTTGTAGCGCCCTGGTCACTACTCTCCCATGCACCAAACCTTGATTAACAAAACGACTTTCTTTATTAGTAAGAAGAATCATTGCAGGAAGATCTATTTTCTCCTTTGTCTTTAATGCCACTAGTACAAAAAACGTCTATTTTGGCGCCCCTGTTTCGGCGGTTGTAGATAAAACCGCCGAAATAGGGGCCCGAGATGTATGCGGCCTGAAAAGAAGGCACCTATTTCGGCGGTTCCTAGATATGAACCGCCGAAATAGGTCCTTTGTAATAATAAAAAAATAAAAGAGACCTATTTCGGCGGTTCCTTACACGAAACCGCCGAAATAGGTTTTTCTATTTTTTTTTTATTTAATCATCTATTTCGGCGGTTCTTTGTTAGGAACCGCCGAAATAGGTCATTTTTTTATTATTACAAAGGGTCTATTTCGGCGGTTCCTAACAAAGAACCGCCGAAATAGGTCGTTTTAATTAGCCCCCCAGCCCGCCCCGACGCAATTACGATTTCATTAACCTAATTAACCCCTCTTCTCTCTGTGTTCCTCGATGATTTGATACCCGACGCCACCACCACCACACTGCTGTCGCCCGCCCTCCTCCTCCTCCCGCCTTCGTCGGACGTCGCGCCGTCGGTGGTTGTCGCGTCGGTGGTCGTCGTCGCCCTCCTCCCGCCCAGTACCAGGCGCGCCATCTGTGAGTTTGTTAATGTGTTGTTTCGTTTCGGTTTTGTTTAATAAGTTGTTATTGTGTTGTTAAACTTGATAGATTGTTGTCACATTGTGATTGTGGGTGCTGATATTTATTGTGTGTGTGAAATCTTTGCAAGATTTGGTTGTTAAACTAATAAATTTATGTATGCACACAAGGTGTTTGACGAAATGTTTGAGTAAATTTTTTTGCTGTTTTTGGCCCTTCTTTTAAGTATAGTTCGGTTAGCTTATTTGGGCTAGATTTATTATGCTTATATATGGGGTGGAACAATGTTTGAGCATTATTTGTGCTTATAATTATAAGCTAATTATAAACATTGTAAGCAATATAGTTTTGCGCCCTCAATTCATATTTATTTTGCGTCTGTGTTGCCTCTGTAGAGATTGGTACTACTACACGCGTCTCGCACGCCCGATTGAGAAGAGGGGCTGAAAACAATTCATTTAGGAACCGATAATTTTTTTTAACTTAACTCTTCATTCTCTTCACTCATTGTAAATTTGTAACCTAACTGCATATAAGGAACAAACACAACTACTGAGTTTCTCTTGTGTCTATATGTATTTGTGTCTCTACAGACAAATACTTAAGAAGCTTCTTAACCATTTCATGGTAGACTGAAAGCGGAGCAGAGAACAATTCATTTACGAACCGGTAATATAGTCTAACTTATCATTTTTCTCTTTTGTACTTTGTATTTGATTTCCACAAATTATTGGAATTTGGTTTGATGAATAAATTTGGTATATATTAGTTTGGTTTATGATAGAAATTTGTGTTGTTGAATGATTGGTGAATGCTTAATAATAAGCATGATTGTGTCCTTGTAGAGGGAAATCACTAAATGGGTTCACCATATTGAAGTCGTACGGGGCTGAATACATTTCATTTGTGAACCCGTAATATACTCAACCTACATTTTCATCTTTTAAGCTCATTATGTGTAATTTGGCAATCCTAATTACAAACAATATTATCATACGTAAAATAATGAGTTTCTATTCTGTCTACAGAGAAGTGGTTAAGAAACTCTCCTCAGTCACGGTAGATTGAAAGCGGAGTTGGAAGAACCGGTAATACAATCTAACTTATCTTTTTCTTTTTTACTT
The DNA here is from genome assembly GCA_023374045.1 of Limonium bicolor. Classification (NCBI taxonomy): domain Eukaryota; kingdom Viridiplantae; phylum Streptophyta; class Magnoliopsida; order Caryophyllales; family Plumbaginaceae; genus Limonium; species Limonium bicolor. The sequence continues at coordinate 70,012,591 of CM041778.1, read as the reverse complement.
TGTATTTGATTTCCACAAATTATTAAAATTTGGTTTGATGGATAAATTTGGTATTAGTTTGATTTGTGATGGAAATTTGTGTTCATGAACGGTTGGTGAATGCTTAATAATAAGCATGGGATAGGTAAAATTATGCAAAAGTCATGCCGATTTTTTTTAACAAAATCTCTTCGTAATTAATATTGTTTGATGTATGTGTATATGTCTAACAATATCTAATTTTTTTTATCAGGTCTCACTACATTCAAGTCCGTGAATCACCTCTCTTGTTTCCCGCCTTCTTCCATTACTGTTGCACCACTGGTACAGGCGGGCTCATAAGCGACGGTTTGAAACCTATAAAAACGACGGTTCCGAACCGTTGCTTACGCCGCTGTCATTTTTGTTATTTTGTTATTTTACGACGGTTGAAAACCGTCTTTTAAGAGCGCCCTAGGGGGCGGGATTTAGTAAGTATAAACGACGGTTAAGCTTGTTAACCGTTGCTTATTATACCCTTTAAACTACGGTTGGTAATCAAACCGTCGTTTAATTATCCTTTTCGACGCGCCTAAAATTGTTTTCAACGACGGCTGTCGTGTAGAACCGTCGCTTATTATGTACTTTAAGCTACGGTTCTATGTGGAACCGTTGTTTTTTCTCTTTTACCCTCTCACGCCTTCCTAATTTTAACGACGGTTATATATGAACCGTCACTTATGGTATATTGAATTTTTCCAGTTTTTCTCTATTTCCAAATTACGTATACACATCCAAAAACCAGAAAACCTGTACAGCAACAATTCCAATAAATCACACACTACATAGATACCTCTGTAACTTGTTTTTTCATAGATCAACAGTACCACCAGTACATGCTTCAAGTACAGCATTCAAAAACAAAACACTGATGAACGACCAAAATTTTACCACATCTGAAAATTAAACTACCAATTTCCACTTCCAAACATAACATTCGTTCGACCAACATAACAAAGCTAAACAGAGATATCCATGTTTTTATATTAATCAGTCACTTACTCTCATCCTAGCAAGCTTGTTGGTGACAAACAATGTCAAGCTGTGCAGCTCGCTCAACAATCTCCTTTCTCTTCCTGGTTGACACATTGTGTGCAATCTCAGCAAAATGCCCTGCACCCCATTTCCATATCAATCAATTTTTTTTCTACAGAACAAGTAACAACCAATGAAACCCCATAACTACAAAAATCATACCAAATTCAGAATTGTGAAATTCAGAGTAAATCATATAAATACATGTAACTCACCAATTTAAGTAGTAGTCCTGACAGCTGCTTCACTAGTTTGTCCTTGTTCTGGATCCTTGAAACACTTTAGGATGAACAAAGATGTTTGCTCTCTGATAATTGCAAATCTTTAGGCGAATAAGTTTTGCCCGCGTTCTTAAAATATGCACGAACCTGTAAGAACAAGCATAACACACCATATTGAATATTTTAGATAGTTAAACCGGACGTGTAAGATGCAGCAGCCAACTGTTAGATGCACAAGAGAAGAGGCTGAAGCCAACACAGTACACATGCAAGAGAGGGAGATTGAGCTATTAACATACTACACTAGCGACCGAACTCAACAATAAAACTGTGAGAAATATTAGATTAACTACAACTTGGATTGGATAAATTCCCCGGAAAACACCAGCAATGTGTATATATATATATATACATTTATACACGTTTTAAACATAATGGTGAAACATAAATTATATAGAAAACATATTTGAAAGTATTAATACCTCATCATCCTTTGTGAGCTCTCTATATGCGTACAAATTTCATACATGTATCGTAGTACAAAAAAACCGCAACTCCTCGAATCATTTTGCCTTGGACACTGTGACAAGTTTAAAAAAAAAAAAACAAAGTTTTTACTTTGTAAGTATACGTAATCAACTTATTGTAGAAAAATATATATATGTTTCAGTAGTATGTACCTCAAGATGGACGACTGAAAATCGATTGAACTGTTCAAGGACTGTGTCCGTATGAGCGCTATTACACACAAAAACAATTCATTAATCCGTGTGCTTCTTCAAATAGAAGTTATTTTAAACAATTACTTACAGATATTAACGAATAACACTTACGTTTTGATCAACTCATCCACGTGGAGCTCACGATACATTCTTAACGGGTCAAGCACAAGCAATTGAGAGGTATCCACAGAGAGCATAAGTAGTAGCCAATGGTTACTACAATTGTAATATTTATAAGAATGAAATTAGTAATAGAATTCTTACTCACAAATTAACCACAACGAAAGAAATTCAATGGGAAGAGAAGTACTACTCACATCTGATGGAAGGGCATCATGAGGTATTTACTACCTTTATCAACAGCCTTCTTTATGCAGTGTGTGACATAGTGCTGGAATGTGGTGGGGTCTCTATTAACCACATCAAGCGATAAGGACTCAGGGCATAAGAATGTCAGCATGCCACCCAATTTTTTATAACGCAATTTAGCCATCAGATACCTTTAAAAAAATTAAGCAACGGAGAGAAATCAGGAAATCGTCAAAATATTTATTTTTAATTGATTTAAAGATATTTTGAGATGTGAGAAACAAACACTTACATGCAATATACTTGGATGATAGATATATTCAACATATCTCTGCACAGCATCTCCTTGATGTCCACAAAGTCTATCAATGTCGTTCGTTGATCATCGTATTGGAAAACCCATGGAGCCAAATTCATTGTCACGCTCGTTGTATGCTTACCCTTTTCCAATAGCATCTCATACAACATTTTCTCATACTTCCCCAAATTCTTGATCACTAAGGGAGGGCAAATAAACTTCTTCCGCATATCATCAGTTATCTCTCGCATAGTTTTCTTTCCCGTGGATGTCTGGTTGCTTTCAGCCACTTGCGTATTCTCTTGGGCAACAACCAGTGATTGGTTGACCTGAACATCACGATTTTCTAGAAGTCTACCCATTTCATCAGGAACCTACCATATCATAACAAACAAAAGAAACAAGTTAAAACAACGTAAATTTAAATGTTGAACAATACATAAATATTTATACATACCTCATCAGTGATAACAATAAAACCGGCAGGCCATGGTATAATAGCACCTTTTCCATCGGAAAGTGTGACTTTACCATCAATATCCATGGGAAGAAAAGCGGTGTCAAATCCGTCAATGATATACCGCAGAATCACTCGAGCATAGAATGGCGGAAGCCGCTTGAAATTAATCAAAGATGTTGGTCCCGATTGTAGCACAATACCGTATGCAGCATCCACAGGATATCCATCAAGTGTGATTTGCAAACGACATGTTTTTTGTTCCTTTAACAATTAAAACCACAAACAAATGTGTATAATTTGATTAAATAGTCAAAAATTGCAATGACAAAAAATATTCAAAAATACTACTAACCTTGAGACTGGCAAACGGATACGGATCAGGAGACATTACAACTTGATGAAGAAGACGGATGGCCGGTAAGTTCAGATTGTCTATTTCGTTCCTCCATAACCTTACTCACAGCCTCGTCACTTTCCGCGCTACAAGTGTGTCAACGTCATGCTCCGTCAAAACTTTTGAGGTAGACTTTTGAAATACATACTTTTGACGCACTTGTCCCCCGAAACCTCTAACCCTTCCAGGATGATCCTTTGCTCCAAGAACTTGATTAAGAATATCTTGTTGACTTGGTGGAGCAAAGACAGCTTGCTCATCTCGTTGGGAGGCTTCCGTCTATTCCATTCAAAGGATAATCAATTAGTTAAATAATTTAAAAACCAGAATTTTCATCTAAAAATGGTATTATTTAAAATTTTATACTTACAATCTTAGCAGCCAACTCTGCTGTCTCTGGTCGAGGGTGTTCTATCTGCCCATCTTTATTTACCTTCGAGTGACCCAACACATAAAGCTGAACTCGGTTCGCTTCATCGACATTCTCAATGGGAGTTACAGTGCCATCGTCATTCTTTTTTGTGAGCAACCAGCAGCTTTCCATTTGGGAATACTACCAACGTATCCCTTTCGACCCATATACTCCTGATGAATTTTTCTCTTTCGGTTTTCCCTTGCTTTTTCTTGGATTTTCTATTAATACAAAACAATACAAAAAATTCATAAACGATATAAGATGTTATAAACTAAAATTAGACAATGAATCAACGTAAATTATATACCTTGAACTGTTCAGATGTGTGGTACACATAAAACTCTTTCCATTCTTCTTCGGTGATCATGCCATCATAAAATACCCATGGTGGCACGTCACGTGTTTTGTTGATCCAGTGGGCCACCAAGTAGGATCTGAATTGTCTACTCCGTGTAGCTATTAGTGAAAGAACAGTGTCTCGTGCTTCATTTGGTATTTTGTACCGTTGTTGTACATGTTTCCACATGGACTCTTTCACTTGATCATCTTCATCTTTCCAAAATTTATTAATGCAGCAACGAGACTTCGCAAGATTTCCTAACATACTGGCGAACTCTGCTTTACAGTCTCCCCAGCTTCTGAAATACTTGTCCCAAATTAAATCAATATCAGCATCTTTCTTCAACCGCAACCCTCTGCTAGGTCCCCTACCCTTTCGTTTTATTGTCGCTGCCGTCTCCTGTGGTGCTCCTGTGGCTGCTCCTGTGCTGCTCCTGTGGCTGCTCCTGTGGCTGCTCCTGTGGCTGCTCCTGTGCTGCTCCTGTGGCTGCTCCATTATATCATCATCACAAAGTAAATCTAACTCATCCAGATCGATATCCATTATTATGAATCCTGCAATATAAATAGAAATTATATTGTTAACAAAAACTGAAAGTAAGAAATTATAAATATGGACATATATATATATATATATATATATATATATATATATATATATATATATATATATATATATATATATGTGACATATCAATATATTTTATCAGAACCTTACATTAATCAACCCACATTCCTTCACCATGATCCGACCGCACAAAATTTGTAATATGATCTGCCGTTGGTAGTTGGATAGAAAGATTTGGTATTTCATCTTGCATGTCGTACTCATCCTCATCGACCACACCATCTACACCGACTATCCCTCTTTTGCCTTGAAGTACAATGGACCATCTAGGATTAGATTGGTCAGGAATGTAAAATACTTGTTTGGCCTTCGTTGCAACAACAAAGGCTCAACTGTGGGTGTTGCACCACCAAGATGCACCCGTTTCATACCATGTTTCTCCTCACGATAGCCATGTTTGTTGTCAATCCAGTTGCATCGAAACACACAAGTCGTAGTAGGTGTGTAATCTAGAACCCAAATATCTTGTATCACACCATAATACGACTGTTTCATTTCCACTGGATTTTGACCCACACCCCTGACATTGTACGTACTCTGGTAAGCAACAACATTTATGCCACTGTTTTGATTCGTTGATCTTTGATCTTGTCTTTCCGTGTAAAAGTGAATCCATTTACATCATATCCTTCATACGAAACAACATCAAGATTAGGACCAAGTGCCAATGTCCTCACTATTTCTTCCACTCCGTTTGAATGTTCAGAAAAAACTTTATCCTTGAACCATCTGACAAAAGTTTTATTCTGCTCCTTTTTCAGTCTGATGTCACTCATGGTAGGATTTTGTGCCCTGAGCATGTTCAGGTGCTCATCAAAATATGGTTCTACAATTTCAAGGTGACTCAACACAACTAAGTGAGCTTTGTTCAGAGTTTCAATATCAATTCTTTTCAGTTTTCTTCCAACAGTACCTTGTCCCTGGAGTCTGCCTTCATGTCTAGATTTAGGCAGACCAATTGATTCAACATTTTCCAAATAGTGAGTACAAAAATCAACAACTTCCTCTGTTACGTATCCCTCTATAATACTTCCTTCAGGACGACAACGATTCTTCATTTTTTTCTTCAATATACCCATGTATCTTTCAAAAGGATACATGTAACGGAGATATACAGGTCCACACTCTTTAACCTCTCTGACCAAATGAACCAATAAATGTACCGATGTCGAAGAATGAAGGAGGAAAATACATCTCCAACTGACACATTGTGACAATAAGATCGGCCTGTAACTTTTCAAGATTATCCACATCGTGAACTTTAGCAGAAACTGCTTTGAGAAACACACAAAGGTTTGTAATTGCATTCCTTACCGCATCAGGTAGAATCCCACGAATTGCAACGGGTAAAAAGTCTTGCATCAACACATGATAATCATGGGATTTCATTCCAACTAATTTCAGATCAGACATCGACACAAGATTTCTTATGTTAGATGAATACCCTGATGGCACCTTGATGTTGTGAAGGATACTGCACAACTATGTTTCTCTTGTTTTGATAATGTGTGACATGCAGGGGGCAAGAATGTGCGTTTTCCACGTTCTTGCGGCCAAAGATCTTGCCTTATCCCTAACTCAATCAAATCTTTCCTCCCATTTAAATGATCTTTTGTTTTGCCCTTTATGTTCAACAGGGTTGAAGTAACGCTTTCTCCGACATTTTTTTCGACATGCATTGCATCAATACAATGTCTGACATCTAAATGTTGCCAATACTCAAGTTCCCAAAAGATTGACTTTTTTTCCATACACTTTTCTCGGTGTTCCTTGTCGGTGGACCGAAGTTGTTGACAATATGTTGCACCTTTCCATACACCTCTAATCCTGATAAAGGTGGACGAGCTACACTGTGATCAGTCTTTCCATCAAATTCAATCGACATCTTACGATATTTGTGACTCTTTGGAAGCATCTGTCGATGTCCCATATAAACATTTTTACCACTATGTTTCAAACGGATATTGGATGTACGCTCGCCACAAATTGGACATGCACATGCACCTTTGTTGTATAACCAGAAAGATTACCATAAGCAGGAAAGTCATTGACGGTGCAATATAACATAGCGTGCAAGAGAAAATTTTCCTTACTGAACGAGTCATACACCATTACCCCTTCTTTCCACATAAGTTGTAGGTCCTCTATTAATGGTTGTAGAAAAACATCTATTTTGTTCCCCGGCTGTTTTGGACCAGATATCAACAGTGACAGCAAAATGTGTCTGGGTTTCATACATAACCATGGTGGTAGATTATAGATCACCAATAATACCGGCCACGTGCTATGTATACTACTCAATGTACCGAAAGGGTTCATCCCATCAGTGCATAGACCAAGTCTCAGATTTCTTGGCTCGCTACCAAAGTGGGGAAATGTTTTGTCAATGTTTTTCCACTGTGATGCATCAGCCGGATGTCTCAATTTTCCATCTTTTTTTCTGTGAGTTGAATGCCACATTAGATTCTCCGCATCTTTTTCATTTGCAAATAGACGCTTGAATCGTGGAATGATGGGTAGGTACCATAATACCTTAGCAGGGGATTTCTCTTTACGACCACCAGATTCATTTTGTTTTTTCTTCGTATAACGAGATTCTCCACATTCTGGGCAGCTATCAGCAAACTCATAATCTTTCCGGTACAAAATGCAACCAGATGGACAAGCGTGGATCTTTTTGTACCCCATACCCATTGGACACATCAACTTTTTTGCTTCGTAAGTCGACGTTGGTAAAACATTATCCGCAGGTAGTAGCACGCTCTTCATCAGCTGTAAAAGAGCAGTGAAACTCACATCGCTCCAACCATGTTTTGATTTTAAATTGAAGAGTTTCAAGACAGCACTCAATTTACTCAACTTTGTAGGATCACACCCCGGATACAATGGTGTTTTGGATGAATCCAACAAAGTCTCATAGGTGTCTGGCCTGTTGTAAAACTCTTGTTCAACATCTTCCAACATTGCAGCAATGTCATCGAAATCTGGTTCATTGTCTTCTGTGTTGTGCTCATCGACCACAGTTGTTTGGTTGTCTTCACGATAGTCTTGTTCATTACACATGACATTTACTGCACTCTCACCATGCCACCGGACTATAGCTTCATAGTCTTTCGTAAAACCACGGCGAATCAGATGTTCTTTTATTTTTTCTATCTCTCGATACTTCAAATAGTTTTTGCAGTCCACACAAGGACAAAATATGTACCCCTTATTGGCCGGAGTCAAATTATTCACCAGAACATTGCAAAATTTGTCGACTCCTTCGAGAAATTTATTGTCCAATTTCCCACTATACATCCATGAATTTGTCATCTTCTTCCTCCTACAATACTGTTACACATTAGTAACCTACACATACCTTACTTCGGTTCGGTTGATTGTGGTTTGGATGGTTGTGTAATATTGTGGTTTATTCTCGGCTTAACAACGATATGGTTCAGTTTGGTCAGGGTCGGTTTGTTGCTGATTTCGGGTCAATTTTCAATTTGAGAGAGAGTATAGTCTTGTGTTGCGGTGGTGCATATTAAAACGACGTACAGAAGGTTTATGTGATGGTTTATCCAAGAATCTCAACGTGGTGTAATCAAACTTTTCCTCCAATCACCAATAAGATGATTCATTATTACTATATCTCCATCTACTTTTCCTAATATATACCTATATATGAATATACTACTAGTTGTATATCCTAATACCAAATAATATAACAATATTTAAAATCAGTAAGTCGAGTGTATTACCGGTTCCAAGATGATCTGTTTTCAGCCCTTAATCAATTTGGTGTGTATGAGATGTAGCAGCCAGTGACTTATCACTGTACAAGGCCAAATTCAAGTAGAAAATGATGACAACGCACAACATGTATATCCTAATACTGAAGACAATAACAATATTTAAACACAGTAAGTTCAAGTGTATACCGGTTCCAGAATCAGCCCGTAATCAAAATTTGTGTGAGAGTGCAGCAACTAGCCCAGTGACTTTTCACTGTAGAGGTGCAAATTCAAGTAGAGAATGATGAGAACACAGAGCATGTACATCCTAATACTAAAGAAAATAACAATATTTAACATCACTGTAGAGGTGTAAATTCAAGTGTATTACCGGTTCCGGGATCAGCCGTAATCAAATTGGTGTGTGAGATGCAGCAGCCCAGGGAAAGTGACTTTTTTCACTGTAGAGGTGTAAATTCAAGTGGCAAATGATGAGAGCGCAGAGCATGTATATCGTAATACTAAAGAAAATAATAATATTAAGAATCATTAAGTTCAAGTGTATTACCGGTTACGCAATCAGCCCGTATTCTAAATTGGTGTGTGAGATGCAGCAGCCCAGTGACTTATCACTGTACAGGCGCAAATTCAAGTAAAGAATGATCAGAGTGCAAAACATGTATATCCTAATCGCAGCAGTATTGATGTTGAAGAAATGGAGAAATAAACAAGAACTGAAGCAAAGATGTGGTATTAATCAAATTTTGACAGCAGCAAAAAAAATGATGACATAGCTACCTATGTTGTAAGGGAAGAAAAGCTGCCTCAACAGATATAATATATAATCAGTAGTAATGCATTGGTTGAAACCGACCATAAAAACGCAATTTAGAAGCAACATTATATGCTGATGATCGGAGAAGATAAGTTGAGAATATTACCAGTTCAAGCTAGCGCCTTCGAGAAGAAGGAAGCTAGCAGGTCGATTGCATCCAGCGGTGGTGGAGACGGCGAGCAGAGCCTTGCCACCTTAGGTCTGATTAAAATAACTAGAGTTAATCCAAGGGTTCAAGCAGAAGAGAAATTCACAAACATAATAAATATTTAAAACCTACTGAAACAGTTCAGTAATGCAGCGACATCAATATATTCAGATGTGGAGAATCAATCAGCAGCTGTAGATGTGTTGAGTTTCTACATTCTTTTAATTCCTCTACTCTTTTTAATTACTCCACAGCACAAAGAATTTTCCAGCCCATTGTAATCAGGTTTAGCAACACATTTAGAACAGTTTACACTTGCTTTAGTGCAGTTTTGCAGCAAAACATAAGCAAGAAAGCAAATCAGAGGGCATTTCAGTCCTTAGTAGGTGCCAAGTTTTATTAACCTGTGCAGCAGCTTTTCAATCAAAATATGAGCTAGGAAATGTGGGACAGAATAAATCTGTTAAACTGCCTGTCTTGATTGCTTACTAAATGCAAGATTCCAGCAATGTAATGTTCCGATAATGCCTCTGCTTCATTCTTTTTCTTTCTGTTATTAGGTGTTTTCACCGCTGAAAATCTAAATGTTCTGCAACAATTACAATTTACTTCAGTAACATTTTTTAGTTTACTGCATTTACACTGCATTACTAAACTATTACAGCAGGAATTTTTACTTTGAAAGCTACACTATTCTGCCTCTGTTTTTGGATGGATCATGAGTAAAAAGAGTTTCAATCAATAGAAAACTAGTTTACAATAAATCATAATGCACCGGACGAAACTAGCTATAGCCTAGCTAGACCAATCAATCAATGGAAACCCAGGTTAGTAGGACAAGAGGGCTGTAATCCAAGAGAGGATGTAGTGCTGGAATCCAAGAGCGATAGACTCCCCTGTTTTATGCAAATTTACAAACAATTTGAATACAGTTTTTGATAAATGTGTCAGTCACAGTCAGTTGTAAATGAAAATATAGATGGAGAATGAGGTGGGAGGAAGTCACAACTCACGGAGAAAATGAATTAGCAAATGGGTAATCAATATGAAATAGAGAAATTATGAGGAATGGAGATGATTTACCCCAAGATGGGTTGGAATCGATACAGTACTCCAAACCTTGGAGCTGTTCCATAGGGGGATGGCTTATCTCTTCCACCTTGAGAGGCGCAGCCATGAATGAAGTCTATCTGTGTATCTATCAGTTATGAATTTTAAGCTTCTGCGCAGATAGATATGTTTCGACTTTTATATGTTTCTCTATGCGCTGTATACTCGAACAGCTGACAAACCAAAACCAGAGGCACCAACAGTAAGGAGGAAGTAGAAGATGGTGAAAGAGAGTGGTGGGAGGAGTTTGGGGTTTTGCTGTTGGTCCTCGCTTTCTTTCCACTCTATGGTATGAATGTTGCGTGGATGCTTAACAAATTTGCCTTATAGTACATTTAGGTTGGAGTACAGAGGTCTTGGATTAGTTTTCTTTTGGCAGGGGCGGTAATGGGATTAGGTAGAAATAGTGTTCGTGGACAGGTGGGTTAATTTCTTTCTTTAATATCTTATGTTAAGCATTTTAAATCTATGCTTTATGTGCCACGAAACGTTATTCACTATATGGTATTTGGTGTTTCTTAGCTGGTTGCATTATGACTTATTGTAAACAAGTTTCATAATCTCTTCATCTCTTAAGAAAAACATTCAAACTAGCTATAGCCTAGCTAGACCAATCAATCAATGGTCCTAACTCCTAACCTACATTTATATATTCCAGTTACTATTATACTGTAATCGGTACAGGGGATAAAGATTCAATCGGTACAGAACCGATTACCTAGCTAGTACATACTACTAATCAATAAGTATATACTATCACATCCCGATTAATTCATCAGAAAAACAGGGCAGCATTATTAAGACAGAATTGACATAATTCATCAGTACAGAACCGATTAATTCACGCTAATCAGTTCCATTATCAATACAAATTTAACAGCCTAGCTTACTAATTTCACAAGGGGAAAAGATCGTAGATTATAAGCTGATCAGAATATATATTACCAGAACATTAATTTGGCGAGTGTCGCGTGCCGCGGTGGAGGAGACAGACGACAGTAGCCTTGCGCGGTCGACGAGCAGAAGCAACAAGGTGCGGTGGTGGATAGATGACGAGAAGAAGCTAGCAAGCCAACATGCAGGTCGCGCGCGCGACGATCTCTCGCGCCGCGGTGGTGGAAACAGACGGCGACCGTGCAGAGCCTAGTTACGCGGTCGACGAGTACTAGAAGCAAGAATGTGCGGTGGTGGATGGACTGACGACGACTGAGATACGGTGGCGACAATGGAGGAAGAACGACGACACCAAAATTTAGACGGGGACAACGGTTGATCGAGAGAGAATGAACCTTTCGGGGGCTTAATTCAGCGTGAGGAAGAAGAAAGAAATATGGCACGGGGTGATGAATAGGAATTATTAGGGTTTAAGAGGCGGGTCAAAGTAAAGCGTCTTTTAAGAACCCCGTACGATGATCCAAATACATAAAGACGGGTTATTTGTAACCGTTGTTTATAATAAGTATTAAAAATGACGGTTTAAGGTTAACCGTAGTTTAAGGTTATTGGCGGCGTGTATTCAAGCAATGTTAAACGACGGGTTACACAAACCGTCGTTTATAACTAGTATTCTAACCCCGCGCGCGCCCCCTCCATGCTTAAGATACGGTTCTTCAATAAACCGTCGTTTTTTAGCAGTATTTTTTAATCATTTTTCTACTAGTGTCTGTGTGGTTTCCCGTTGTCGTTATGAAGAAGGTAGAAAGAACTGCCAGGACTACCAGCAGGTTCACCCCCGCTGGCTCCGATATTCAGGAAGAGAAGAAGGTTTACCTGGACGTCGGATGATGAAGATAAGGAGCCACAGAGGGTAAATGAGAAAGAGGTGAATGCGGACCCTGACCCAAATCGTAGAAGTACAAGAAGGTGTATGCGAGACCCTATCGTAGAAGTTGATGGGGAGAGAAGTTGCAGGAAGAAAGTGAACTCAAGACCTTTCCAAATATTGTAGAAGTTGAAGGATGAGGAGTTAATGGTTTGAGGTAAATGAATAATGTGTTGGTTGGTGAATTAATTTGAGAGGGAATGGTTGCTTTCAAAAAAAATTGAGAGAGGTTGGAGGTAGAGGATGACTGGCAAGAGAATGAAGGTAGAAAAATTGATTTTGGTAATTGGTACTAGAATTCAAAAAGTCTAGCAATTGTTATAATCTATAATATAGGTGTTATTATAGGATGTAAAATAGGTCTGTTGAGCTTTAATTATATTATTTTTCATTTTTAAAATAGAGATGATAGAAAATAACTACTTAAATCTTGGCCATTAAATTAATTACCTCTTAGATCAACGGACTAAAATTAAATCCAGACAAATCAGGACCAGAAGTGTCCAAACTCTAACCTACATTCATTCCACACACTGAGCCATTTTAGTACCTACCTACCAACAGACCTTTTAACGTATACAGCAGAAAAGCATCTAGCGCAAATTTCAAGTGAGGTGCAACCCCACCCTTGGATCCAGACAACACAAAGGACATCCCTTTTTCTGAAAAAAGGAAAGAAAAACAAACATCCCTCATCATGTGATGGTAATGACACGTGAACATGATCACATTTCCTAGCCTAAGAATCTGCTGATTATACCGTATCTTAAACTGACACAAATTGATGCAGACTTCCAGAAATTGTTAACAACGCAAATGGCGTAAATTTACTAATCCGGAGCAACAAGGTAAAAAGATTATCCTGTACGTGCGCAAGCCAATATAAGCAACCATCGTAGCTTGTCAAGGGGGCCGGGAGTGACACCTCAGTTCAGTCACCAGCTTGCTGTTCTGTCTTTATGTCACGACTTTGGCCCAGACAAACACGGGGTCTGTTGCTACTAGGGATGGCAAGCAATCGGTCGGGTTTGGATCGGTGGTGCCACGTCGTTCTGTCACTGTTTTTCATCGTCATCTGTTTTACCCGTCATCCATGAGAGATGTAGGTGTACTCATTACCCGTTTTTTTTTTTTAACAAGTATTTTTAGCTTTTAACATCTATATAAACTTAATTTCCAATAAAAATACATTCATATTCGTTCAATAATACAAACTACATCAATATATGTCAATAACATACTTAAAACTAGAGCGGATCATAATGTGTCCGGCCCGGCAGCCCGTCCGACCCGGCCCGTAAAAAAGCCCGACGAGCCCGAACCGATAGGGCTTCCGGGCGGAGCCTGGACATAAAATTAGGCCCGATTAAAAAACAGGCGGGCCGCGACACATTTTTTGAGCCCGTGGGTAACCCCGGCCCGGCCGGCCAGCCGATTTTATATTATTTATTATTATATTTAAATGTAAATATACATATTAATTTTATATAATATATACAAAAATTATATATAAATAAAAATTTTAAAAAGTTATATTAAATAGATAATTTAAATAAGTTATATAATATAAAAATATATAATTTTAAATTTTTTTTATTATATTTAAAAAAAAAAAACCGGGCGGGCGAGCCGTGGCTTCGCAAAGTCTGGAAAAAACCGGGCCTAGCCCGGCCCGGCCCGAGCATGTAAAAAACCGGGCTTGGTTTTTGAAAATAGGCCCGACGGGCCTAAAATTTTCCTCGGGCCCGGCCCGAACCCGGCCCGCCCGCCCGAATGATCACCTCTACTTAAAACATAGAGTATTAACCAACAAAATACTAAAAATACACCATATTTGTTCAATAATACATATATATGGGTAACGGATAAGATGAACAGATTGGATGACCGGGTGAAAAATATTCACTCGACCCGTCACCACCATCAAACATTTTTTACCTGATTTTTGCAGATTTTTCACCAATTTAACAAATTGGTTGAAATAGGTACCGTGATCCATTGTCATCCCTACTTACACACTTGATCATACTTGAGTACACTAGTTTGTATCATAGCATACATGCAGTTATATCTGATCATATTTTAATTTGGTACACTACATGTTTTTTTTATAATTAAGCAGAGCTTTAATAAATAAAACAAAGTTTCGTTACACCCATGAGCACAAGGTGTGCCAAAAACTCAGTGGGAAAAACGTCTTAGAGGAAAAAATTGTACAGATCACTGACTACAATTACAAATTGCAGCCTACAAAACAACAAGAACCTACTTGTTCTGTTCCTATCTGCCCAACTCTGGCCAGTACATGACAAGCATGTAGAACACAGATCCCAAGTCAATCAGCAGCCTCAAAGCAACTACCGCTATTACTCTTCATAAATCAGTTATGACAACACCAAATAAAACAAGCGTTGGGGTCAGCAAAATGGTTCAAGTCAGATCAATAAGTCTAATGCAGTTTACCAAAAAAGCCCGATGCACTAAAACATTATAACGCTAGGGATCTTCTTAGCCAGAAACCCACTGAGAATATGTGACAGGATCTTAGAGGCAGAGGAGATTGAGTGGGAAGAGCAGAAGAGAAGGGCGAGAAGATGAGAGAGAGATAGGAAAATAGAAATCTGTTATTGCTACCTCCCCAGTAACAGCAAATGTTGCAAATAAATAATTGTAATCTAGTAACTAACTAGCCAAACTCAAGGGCAAAGATAACAATAAAGATATTAACTAATGTTAAATAATCTAGAGAATATCCTAACAAACTGAAGAATAAATAAATAAGAGACTAATTATCCTAAACATAGTCGGATAAATAACTCGGGCCTTTCCTAACACGGGCTGGACGAGTATGACCATCCGGGCTGGGCACAGAATACAACAGGAATTAAGTTACCTTATCACTCAAATATATAGTCCATCTCATACCCAACCTAACCCCTCCAATATCAAAGAACTCTATGACACCTTCAAAGTTTGCAGTAGCTGATGCCAGCAAATTCCTTACGAGTTAAATATAATCGACTTAATGCCACAACTTGTTGTACAACAACAGATAAATTACAGTCCAACTGCGGCTGCTCTATGAGTTATTCCAAGTTCAACAAGAAGAGAATCCAGACCAGATTCAGATTCTTCCAAAAGGCTGAATGCGGAAAACCCATAATGGGAGTGGTATAACTCTGGTAACTGCCCAGGAAACTTGCTGAATCCACCATACTGAGATGGACAAAAAAATCCACTGTCAGTTGAAATTAAAGTATTTGCATATGAAATGGCACTTCCCGGTTGATTATTTAACATATCGTAGCATATGGTTTGAGGTTTCCAGAAGCAGTCAGTCCCATACTAGAGGAAATAATTAAAGTACCTTCGATTGGCAAGTTAACAATGATGCACGCAAGGCTTTCTTGTCAATCAGATTATAGCATCCTAAAATCTTCATAGACCCGCCAACCCTTTACATAAGTCATTCCAAAAAAATTATGCATAGAAAGACAGCCTTTTTATCAAGCTAATTAAACAAGAATCCGCCAGTGAAGCACATCATCTGTTTAGACACTCACCAGAAGGCATAGCAAGTGTCAGTAGGCTTGTTGATTCTTCCCTGGAACCCACCATCTTCACCTTGTCTCTGTAAAGTAAAATGAACCCGCAATCAGCAAGAAAGTATATCACATGTAACAAACTAGAACTGACAGTAAAAAAAGGGAATCTCCCACAGTTTTCAATGTGTCTGTTTCACTTGAAGCATGCAATATTACAATTGGAAACCTTGAAGAAAAATAGATTAAAAAAACCTTAGTAAGCCAATCCACAAGCAATGGGATGTTGATAATGGATGATGAAGCGTCTTTGGTCAAAAGATCTTGTTCAATGAATCCCATTAGCAGTAGAGAAGCTAATGCACAGTAAGTTGCACCCCCTGCAATGCTAACATAAATACAATGGGTATGTATTGACAATGAAAAATGGAAGAACATACCTGAAATCAAAACTCATTACGTATCTTTTCAAAATCTGTGTCCATCAGTGATAGGATCAGCCCTATCTTCCTTCAGTAATCACACTTAGTGGCCAAAATCCTCTTTTGAGGCATAATCTACTTTTTACAAAATAATCCCATACCTACTATAGATTTTTCTTTCTCCTTTTATACTAAAAAGCTAGGATTAGTTATTTACTAAACTACCCTTAGCTACTATAACTTATCAATCAGGCATAAAGTTGGTTCACCGCAATAGCTACCATATATGAGAGGCCGTACCATGAGATGCATCAAAATGCTAGTTCAGTGCCAACAACAGTGTAGATCAGTCAAAATTAGCATTCAAAGAACCGGCTGACATGATCTATAACAGACACAACAATCAAAATCTTTGATCGCTGATAACACCATACAACTCCCTAATTTTATAATGTTCTTATTCAACAGCAGGAGACGCGCATATAAGCTAAATCAAGCAAGAGATGAATAATCTAGGTTAAGATCAGGGACTGTATTGTTAATATACATACCATGGGATTCCAGTCCAGGAGTCAACCCAAAGCCTCCATCATAGGACTAGAAAATACCACACAAAGGAAGTTTGGTACATGATATTCATCAGGAACAACTAAGATAAGGGAAACGAGATAAGGGAAACAGTGTAACATACTAACCTGGCAATTGATTATGTATTCTTTAGCCTTCTCTTTATTGACACCACTCCAATCATCCAGCATATAAGAAATGGCAGCTGATAATTGAAAGAGAATATTGATCCACATCTAATTTATAGCAGGTAAATTACAAACACAAAAATGTTAATTTCTGCTTACCAGCACAATATACGAACCTAAGATCTGCCTCTGCTCCGATATGTATGGGCATAAAACTGTAAAAACACAAAAATTAAAAATGAAATGAAATTCAGCCTTTAAGGTATAAGGACAGAAATGCAAAACTATAGAACAACTAGTAATGGTATAAGGACAGAAATGCAGAAGAGCAGAGATTAAAAAAAATTACATAACTGCATGATACTAGTAATGGAAGGGTGCACGTGAATGGTGAGTTTAAAGTCTGATACCCAAACATTGGGCATAGCATAAGAAAGTTGGCTCTCACTACAGTCAACTTGTTTAGGATTTGAACTACACTCATCTGGTGACATCCGTAAGTTTGTGAGTTTAAACTTTCCTGATCTGCTGCCCAAATTGATACATTTGCTTAGAGTGGGGTATTAGCATCCCGCTATAATGGTGGAAAGAAACAAGCAGTGGTTGACCTTCTCAATTATAAGATGGATAAGTCAGGGGAATTGCAGTCTGACATAACATGAATGTAGAAAAATTGTTGTTCTCATGCTTAATGTGTACACTTAACTCAATGAAGAGTGGTATAAAAAACCAATGGTAAAAAAAATCATAATATTCCAGATATCTACACTAACGCTAGCATAGAAGATACTTGTCCAGCAGCAACACTTGAAAGATAGTGTAGTGGTTTCTACATAAAACCAAGAAGAGACTTGAGTGCATGATGCTCACCATAGCATTTATACAGTACACAGATCGACTGTGAAGTGTATGGCTACCAAGAAGACATCAAGAAATCAAACTACAACAAGAAAGAAAGAATACCTCCCATCTGGCCGCTGGAGATTATTCATTGAAACTGCAATCAGTTTGGAGTCCACTTGAGAAAAGTCATAGCCAAGAATCTTCAGAGTAGCAAGTGCACAATATGTGCTTGCCAAGTGACTACTGTTACAAACGGGTACCTGCAACAAAATACAATGAGATGAGAATTATTGTGGAAAAAAAAGGCAAAAACTAATAGGCAACTATAAGTTGTCAAGAAGCTTCCATACATGATTGACATTTGCGGTAAACTGAGATGATCTGGAGCCATGAAATCCAAAAAATTGGCCTGCAAAGTTGAGATCGCCCACCACCAAGAGATAAGAAAAGTAGAAAGGACAGAAAGAAGGGGGAGAGGTACAAGAAAGACATTCCAAAGACTCACCATTATTTAGTTGAGATGCATCAGTAGGAGTCACTTGAAATGATAAGATCCAGCTAGCAACCTTACCCTTGTTAATCTATCAATTAATAACTTGTCAGTTATAGGAATATATCTAATTGAAGCCTAAAGCGCATAAATTTTTTAGGATAGTATAGTTATACTATCCGGAAGAACAAACAATCCAAGAAAGGAGATACAATCTTAGTTTAAAGCCCACGGAAGTATGTCATGAATGTGAGAGAAGCAAAAATAATCACTTTTAACAAAATAAAAATAAATGATGATTTCTTTTTAGTATCATTTCCAGAGGTGGAGAAGCTATGAGGGCTTGTTACTCTCCATCATGACTGGAAGTCAGGTCCTTACCGTAATACTTCCAAGCAATAGCATGGCTCTTTCCACTTACCCTCAGTCCTTCCTTTGCGACACTACCCGTAGGATGGGGTTATTACTTGGTTGAGGTTTTACATTGCTATGAACCTAATTGTAAACAGAATGCCAATAAAAAGAAAACAGATGAGGAAATGGATCATGAAAAGCATACCTGATCTACAGCTCCAATGATGTCGAGCGAAGAGAGAACAAAGTATGCAAGGGTAAGAGTGTTGATCTCCTGGCTCTCGTACTCGCTAGGCAATAAATCATTCATCATTATTAAGAACATTAAGTGCCTATCCTTTTCAAATGATGCATCAATGAACATTGAGGGGTGCAATTTGGGTCCCATTTGTCCAAGTCAAATTCAGATAGTCTTGGCTTTTCTGCGTAGTGAACAATAATATCCAATGAGAGACATAAGTGGAACAATGAAATTACAGAAACCTGTTGCACTGTAGCGGAGAATAAAGAAAAAAATTAACAGCCAGCTGACAGCAGCAATAGCAACAGAATGGATAAAACTGTTGAATAACTTCTCATACAATGAGCCTCTCTTCTATGGCGCTATGGCAAAAGATCCATATAGTTAGGTGTTTCTTTCCATCTCCGCAATTCTCAATAACTCTCAGTAAAACTGCGTAATCTTGTACCGAATCTCGAAGCTCAGTTTATTACTGTTAAATCCAGTTAAGATTGATCTCGTATCCACAAAGTCATACGATTCACGTTAAGTTTGGGGATTCGCCAAAGTTATTTAATATGTACACACTTTCAGAAGCATAAACCCAGACACTATGGATGGACTTTGCTTTTTCCTCCTGGTGGTCTTTATTTATCTCTTTTTGCACCTCTTCTGAGTTTTGAAGGATTCAGAGAACTTAAAACTCAATGATTCAGAGAACGTTAAACCAGGCATCAAAAGAGAAAATACGGCATCCATCGAAGATTTTTCTCGACCGGTAAGTTAGAATTACCGACCCACCTAATGCAAACTTAAATTCGAGCATACCTCCAATTCAAGAGTGTGTTTGAAAAGCGCGCACTGGAAAGGTGCAATTTAAGAAACCGGAAGACAACAGATGAGTAGGTCGAGGAGGGAGTGGAGATTCAGTTCAACGCGTCCAAGTCATCGTGGAAACAGAGTGACGGACTCGACAGAAGAGAGTTATTCGGTTTTTGGGTACCTTCCCGTTTGGTTGGACCAAAAATTGAATGGCAGAAGGGACCGATTTAGGTTTTTTTTTTTCTCTTTTTTAAATGTGTCAATATGTTACTTAGTACTATTTAAAAATAATTTATATTTAAAATGTGACATCACCTAAAAAATAATGTAACGGGCAAGAAAGAGAATTTATTTTCTTAGCTTTTTGTTTAAGTTGAGAAAAATGAAATTAATAACGGGTAACGTTCGATCTGTGGCTGTCGATCAATGACCATTAATTATCGATCAACATTCACCGATCACCGGTCAATGTTGATTAGTCATCGATCAATTGTCATATGTAGCCGGTCAAAGAGTGTTGAGATAAGCAGGAATCAGGTTAGAGAGATTGGTAATCTCATTCTATTTGCCTTTTTCTAAAAATGGGAAAAACTGGTTAAACAAACAACAAGAAATATAATCATTATGATGTCAAATATGGGACTAAAATGCCAACACATGTGGTTTACTTTGTTAGAGAATGTCAAGCCTAGTAACCTTTTGGTTTTTATAGCCTTAATCTTATGTCAATTAATATTTAACTATACTTTTGTATTTTTGAATCATTTTCAAACAGGTTTTTTTATTTGTAAATTCAATTTCATGTATAATCTATTGGCTCAAAGTAAGAGATGAAGAGAGGTCTTTCCTACAAATACAAAAAAATGCAAATATGCGCACACACAGAAGTGAATGTGCTTTTATTTTTTGCTGTGAATGAGATCTTTATTACTGGAGAAAGACAATAAAATTTTTAAAATGTTATAACTTATAAAATATAAATGTAAAAATAAAAAAATTATACAATTGTTCATAATAATTTGTGTTCTTCAAAACAAGATGTTCATGAATATATTCTGGTTAAATTAAAATCTATGTTTTTGTAATGAGTATATTACATATTTTAAAAATAAATCTTATTTATTAACAAAATGAATCTTTTTTAATAATAATTTGAAAATAATTATTATTTACAACCATAAATACACTAAGGGGGTGTTCGATATCGAGATGGGGTAGTTTCATCTAGCTTTAAAACTAAGCTTGTCCACATGTCATTGTATTATTTACCCAAAGGTCCCATCCAAATACACTTGTAAATCCTTTATTGGTTAACTATAGTAAAACACTCTAACCATACCTAGCTTATACACAGACGCTGCTTTCCCTGCGTCTACCGAACAGCTCCTAAAACGTCGAAGGAATTTTTAGCGTCTGTGGTTTAGGGATTAGGGAAAATTGTGACGACAATATAAAGTATATAAAGACTTCAAAAAAGATTGTCCTACACCACACACCCTAAAAACCATCATATGATACATAAATAAACGCCGAAGATATTTTTAGGGTTTGTAGTGCAGAGTTTAGGGTCTATCAACCTAAACCATAAATGCTAAAAACTATCGAGTCTGTGACAACATTAAAAAATAGAACAACTTCTAAAAAGATTACTTCAACACCACATACCCTAAAACTACCCTAGAAAAGCTTTAAAACGTCGAAGAAATGTTTAGGGTTTGTAGTGCAGGGTTTAGGTTCACATTTTAACAACCTTTGATTCACTTTTTTAAAATCTCTGATTCACTTTAGTTAAACAATCTCTATTTATGAGATTATCTTTTCTAAAATCTGTGATTTACATGTTAAAAACCTCTAATTCACTTTTTAACAACCTTTGATTCACTTTTGTTAAACTTAAGATTTACTTATCAATAAATGAAAGGTCCACATTGTTCTTGCATAAGATTCAATTTTTTAAAACTAAAAATTCATTTTAAAAACAAAGAATTCACATTGTTAATGTAAAAGACCCGCTTTTCTAAACATAAGATTTACTCTTTTAAAACATAAGATTCACTTTTATTAAACGAAAGATTCACTTTTAAAAAAAATGAAAGGTTAAACGTGTTTTCATTAGGTCTCACAGGTCAACGTCCAGGTTCACTAAACTGTTAAAGAATGCTAATGTGGTTTGGTTATTGGCTGCGTTCGGCAGGGTTGTTTTGTGGTTGTTTTGGTCTGGCTGTTTTGTGGTTGTTTTATATGTGGCAGTATATTATTGGAGTAGAACGTAGGACCCAAGTGGACCCACGTGGGGACCACCCCCAAAACAACCATAAACATGCGCTCGGCGAACGCAGCCATTAACAACCACTCAATAAAAGTATAAACCCTACTCCCACATATAACCCTAGGACGGATAACACCACCGAAGAAGCTAACCCCGTTAATGAAGGCTAATGTGGTTTGACCTATTAACCACCACACAATATAAAAGATGACCATACATCATTAAACCCTATAATGACTAACACAATGGAAAAATCTAGCACAGTCGAAACATATAAAAATTATGTATTTTATTTATGTTCACAGTGAATCTTAAAACATTTGTACATACAAAAAAATATAAAATTTTAAATTTATCAAAACATATTCATGTTAGATCTTATTTTGAAGAACTCAAATTATGATGAACAATGGTATAAAATTTATGTTATTTAAACTTATATTTAATAAACTACAACACTATAAAATTTCATAAAAAATAATTACTTCCAACCCTTTAGATGATGTGGAAATATTATAATTTAGTATCTTTAGATGATCTATAAATATATTTGCTTAAACATTTTTGATCTAACAATCTCGCCACATCACATAGTCATATCAAACAATACTTAATACATTACCACCGTACCCACAATCTTTCTCTTTGGTGACCCCACAATCTTTCTCTTTGTAAGCAATATATATTATGCGTAAAAGTAAAATCTTTTTAATTTATTAAAAAATTTAATCTTAAATATTTTATATCTTATATAAATGATATATATATATAAACTATAAAGACTAAATTATAGATTGACTTATAGTGAGCAGCACGTCGATCATGCAGCGCGCCCGTTTCGGGATTATACAGGCTTACTTGATGTGACAGTCCCGTCAACAGTTGACTAGGCTATTTTGCTGACTGGGTTGTCTTTTTATTATATTAACTTCAATTGGTTATAACTTTTAAAATATAAGTCCAAAATGAAAAAAAATTATATCATTGTTCTTCTAAATTCAAGCGCTTCAAAACAAGACCAGACATGGATATGTTTTGACAACTTTAAAATTTTATATTTTTTTATACGTATATATCTATACAATATCGACCATACTTGATTCACCAGATACAGTTTAAAATATACCATACAATAATAATACACTACAAAACAATAATGATTCATTATCTGTTTTGAAATCGGTATGTTAAAAAAATATATGATTCACTATATAAGACTTAAAATACATCATATAAATAATAATAATAATAATACACCACAAAACAACAACAATAATAATAATGTGTTACAATAATGATCCATTATTAGTTTCAATTTTGTTATCTAATTCACTACTTATTAGTTAATGAATCCTAATATCAGTTTTAATGAATCATAATATCAAAATTAATGAATCATATCTTCATTTTAGTGTATCATCACAGACATATAAAACTAAAAAAATTTAAACAATAATGCAATACAAAACAATATTTGGTATGTATGAAAATACATGATTCACCATAGAAGATTTAAATTGCACCATACAATAATAATAATAATAATACACTATAAAACAATAATGATTTTTTATCGGTTCCGAAGTTTGTTATCTAACTCACTAATTAATGAATCATAATATCAATTTTAATGAATCATAATATCAAAGTTAATGAATCATATAATCATTTTAGTGTATCAACGTAAATATAAAAATTAAACAATAATACAACACAAAATAAATTTGGTATGTACGGAAAATACATGATTCACCATATAAGGTTTAAAATACACCATACAATAATAATACAATACAAAATAATAATAATTTTTTATCGGTTCCAAAGTGTGTTGTCTAATTCACCACTTTTTAGTTAGTAAATCATAATATCAATTTTAATGAATCATAATATCAAAATAATGAATCATATTATCATTTTAATGTATCATCATAACATGTATAAAATAATTTTTTTCAAAGTTGTCAAAACATATTCATGACTGGTCTTGTTTTGAAGAGCTCGAATTTAGGTCAACAATGATATATTTTTTTTCATTTTGGACTTATATATTAAAAGTTACAACTAATTAGAGTTAATATAGTAAAAAGGTAGTCCAGTCAGCAAAACAGTCCAGTCAGCAGCTGACTAGACTGTCAAATGAACAAGACTGTACTATGTTAAGAGTGCTAAATCGATGGTTTGCACCGTATTGTGCACGGACCAGCCGTACATTGGAATTTGCGTATAGTGAGATAAGTATTTTCCAACATCACAAAACATAAATTATATAATTATTAAATGCATGCTACATTTGACAACTACTTACTTATTTTTGCACTTAAGTAATCACATAAGATTTTTTTATGTTCTTCTATAGCTCATTAGTTTTCTTTTATATACTATTATAGTTTTTCAAACTCTTGATTAGACTTAGAATAATACACTTAATTCAAAACAATAAAATAAACTATCATTAATTTTTTGATAAAAATTGATTGCTTTTATTATAACTATGTATGTAAAATTTTCTCATAAAAATGTGTTATCTATTGTAAGAAAAACTTTGTCACAAAACCGAGATGACAAAAGGATAAATCTTAATTAATATAATTAGAGATGACTATATTAAATATGATTCCATATATGTACAATTGGTATAAAAACTGTATTGAACAACAATATGATAAGTGGGGAAATAATGTGGTGATAGGTACTTTATTCACCTTTATTATATTTGGTTCATGACTCATTTCATCATTTTATAGAGCATTTTGATCTTATAGGTGAACTTATAGATTTTGGTTATAATTTTAAGTAAAAGCTCATTTGAGCATGCTTTTGAAAGTGAAAGAGATTTCGTGCGCAAGATTCAACGCTTTGGGAAGTAGGTCAAGAACAACGGGACATTTTGGGAAGGTTTCAATGCAAACAAGCTCATTCTGGAGCCGAAAGACCCAGACGACCGCCTCAAGTGGGTCGGTTAAACTCATCCTAAAGCTACTAGAATGGACCAACCCAAAGCGACCACCCAGTGTGGGTTGGTCGGAATTGTCTTTGAGCTACTGGAATCGACCGACCCAGAGCGATCACCCCATATGGGTCGGTCGGACTCATCTACAAGCTACTGGAATGGTCCGACCCAGAGCGGCTGCCCCTACTAGAATTGACTAACCCAAAGTGACACCCTAGGGGGTCGGTCGGATGCAATTTATGTTCAGATCTGTGTTTTTGAAAGGGGGGTATAGGCACACTTCTCTCATTATCTCACACTACTCGACCACAGCTCTAAACCACGAAAGAAGAGGCGGAAATAGAGGAGGAAATAATATAAAAGAAGAGAAGAATAGAGGAGAAGAATAAAGAGTAAGATTCCACCTCCATTGAAGCTCCCAAGCTCCTCCCTTGGTTATTTCTTACTTTTTGTTTCTTTCGTACTTCTTAATGGTAGAGTAAACTTCATTTGTATCTAAGGATGGGGTTTGACCCTAAAATACTCATTTAATGCTTGTAAACCTAATGGAATATGTTTTATCTTCTTCAATGTTCAATTAATGTTTTAAACTAATCATCTATTGCATTTATGGTGACTCCTTTCAACAATAGGTCTTGAGAATGGAGTTATGACCAAGAAGGGATAAACCTTAGCTTTTACACTCTTGATCAGGGGGTAAAACCTTAGGGCTATTATTAAAAAGCTTGCGTTTAATGCAATCTACAGAATTTATCCTTCTTTGAGTGATGAGGTTTGATTAATTAGATATGATTTGATTTGATTATGCTATAGTTTGGGGAATCTTTATATTAGCTCTAATAGATAATGAGAGAGGTATGTTTATGAGTGACGAGGTTTGATTAATTAGAAAATGTACCAGTTTATCTTCATCTGTTGCCTTTTTTATTGCTTTATTAACACCACAAGTACAACCACTGCAAGAGCATCTTTGTGGTGGATGTGCCCGCTCTAATTCTCCTCATACTCTTTTGAGTTTGTTGAAGTAATCTACCTCTGACAAACCTCCCTGTTTTAATTCCCCTAGGCCACGTTTGAGAGAATGAATTACAACAAGATTGATGTGTTCATACCCTAGATTGAGAGACTCCTAAATTTCAACCGGATCATCACAGTAACGTACACTCTCAAGAATATTGGGAGAAAGAGTATTCTTAAGCCATGAAACAACCCAAGACGTGGACCTCTCCTAAGCAGAAAACCGCAAGGTATCACTTTCGTTTGGTTTGTCAATTTTTCCAACTACAGACCCATACTTGTTTTTTTTTATTTTAAAGTTGTCGTCATGTTGAATTTCTAGCCAAGAAACCCGACTCCATTGAATTTTGGTGTGAGAATCAAACCTGGGTTTTCAGCAGCATGGACATAGATTGGATCATTCACATCAATGGAAGCGCTGCCTGTTGAAGAAGCCACATCCTTCTTCCCTTTGCCCATATCATCCGCCATGTGAAAGAAGAGATTGTGCCCAAAAAGATTTTAATTTGCATGTGCTCTAGATACTATGTTGAAATATGTGGTGTAGTTTATAGAAAATGTAAAGCTCTTTGTTATTGATATTCTTGTTGTATACAATCGAATTACAAAGACTGTATATATAAAAGGAACTTGTTCCTAAACTTAAGGAAACTAAATGTAACAACCTCTAAAGATAAATAAAAATAGAGATTACAGAGGTTGTTGAGATATTATGCTATTGTATTCCATATTGTGCTATTATTATTCCAATACTTTCACCACTCAAAATCGCCGCCTGCACCATCACTCCATATGCCACCGCCTCATCAGGATTAATACTCTTACAAAGCTCCCTCCCATTAAAGAAATCCTACAACAACTGCTGAACTTTTAGAATCCTAATCGATCCACCAACCGCACTCTTGTCCATCTGCATACGCTAGGTTTTAACAAAGAGGTCAGAAAGTGAATAAACATAATATTATTACCAAATCAGAAGCAATTAAAACAAAACTAAAGAAGGGTCCACACCCATGCACTTCCACAACTAATTACTAGAGGAAGGTGATGCACCAAACTAAATTGTGAGAAATAAAGATCCAACGAAATTCTAAATCACTGGACATATAGATTGATAGATACTAAATTTAATGGGATCTGACGTCAAGATTGTACAGGTATAAAACAAAGAAACTAGAGCTCAAAACAGCGCGAACAATAACTATTAGTACCTAACTAGGCAGTCTAACTCAAATAAAAAACAACCAAAAATTTTATCAAAAAAAAAGAATAAATAAATTGCCAGACACAACACCGAAACATAACCAAAATCAACCAATGTAAACATCTATTTAAACAAACACGTGGTAAAAAAAACTAAAACCGTCAAGGCAAATGCAGAGGGAAAAACAAAGCTTTAATCTAAAGAGACATACCAAACACAGTGTAAGTCGGGTTCATGGCGACTTGATTCTTAGCCGCATCACCGATCAGCCGTTCGGTATCAGTGAAAGCAACATAGGACGGAGTTGTCCTGTTCCCCTGATCATTGGCGATGATCTTGACACGATCATGCTACCAAACCCTAACACATGAGTAATTAGTCCCGAGATCGATTCCAATAGCTGGTCCTTCACCCTTAGCAACCATATTTATTTATCTTTCGAGTAGGGAAAAAGAAATCCTTAGAAGAAAACAAAGCTTCTTTTTGTGGAAAAGATAGTAGCACTAGTACAAATAAGACCTATTGCGGCGGTTATGAACCGCTGAAATGGGGTGCACCGAGATAGGTGTGCGACCCTATCTCGGCGGTTGAACAACCACCGAAATAGACTACCTATTTCGGCCGTTATTAGCTAAGAACTACCAAAATAGGCGCGTTTTAGAATAAAAAAAACACACCTATTTCGGCGGTTCCTAACTAACAATTGCCGAAATAGGTCTATTTTTTTTTATAAAAAAAAATCGATACTATTGCCCCGTCTTCAACCTCTCACTCACGAGATGCGGCAGTTCCAGTGATTCATCTGAGACGCAGGCACAAGATGATAATGAATAGAGGCAAGAGCATGTATGCTCCTTGTTCGCCTTGTAAATTACCGTGATTCAAGAGATTGCAGGCGCAGAGAATGAATAGAGGCGTAGAGCATGAATAGAGGCGCAGTTAGGGTTGCAAAAATTACCGTGAGGGCGCAGAGAATGAATAGAGGCGTAGAGCATGTTCGATTCCTTGTTCGCCAGTTAGGGTTGCCAAATTGACGTGAGGCGTAGAGCATGTTGTTGCTCACCAGTTAGGGTTGCAAAAATTACCGTGAAAGGCATAGAGAATGAATAGAGACGCAGAGAATGAAAATATGTGAGCATGTATGTTTCTTGTTTTCCTGAGAGAAAAATATATGTTCGAGTATATTACCGATTTTGGAATGAACAGCTTCAACCCTGTCTTCAATCTGGTGAGCGAGATTCAGCAATTCGAGGAGCAGACACAAGAAGAGAATGAAGGAGGAGGCGCAGAGGGTTGCAAAATTATAGTGCGTGAAGCGAATGAAGAGAGGGAGAAGTGAAAGGGCGGAAAAAGAATTTAGAGGGGCGGGAATTCGAAAAATTGACGAAAAAAACTAGGAATGCAAAAAAAAAAGAACTAGGAAATTGACCTATTTCGGCGGTTCCTAGATAACAACCGTTGAAATGGGTGTCTTTTTTTTAGACACAAAATTTTCAAGGCCCTATTTTGGTGGTTGTTGGGGCGCCGAAATAGGTCTTTTTTGTACTAGTGTAGAGCAAGAGATTTAGGGCTTTTGATGTAGTCGCTGAATTGAGAATATGCTACAAATTGTTGAACAAACAGGAATGAAGAGGTTTTTATGGAGGGTATAGGACTTCCTCAGTGTTAAGATAATGACTCAATCTGTTACGTTTCCTATGGAGTTAATTGGAAAGTTTCGTCTTCTGATTATTAAGTAGCTCATAAGAATTAAAACGGTGAGTTATGAAGTCTTTTAAAGTTTCCATAAATAAAGGAGGAGTTAATGAGGAGTTTTAGAAGAGTTTTTAATCGTTTCAATGTAGCTATTTATGGGGGTGTTAGTGGACCATTATACCTGACTTTATGTAACCTTTATGAGTTATGTTACGGGGTTCGGGAAAATTCTCTTATGATCCTCTTGTAATTCTCCTGAAAATTTAGAAATCTTCGGGTTATTCTTCTCTCGTGGATTAGGCTTCAGGCCGAACCACGTTACGTCTTATGTCACTCTCTTTTATCTTCTTGCGAATTTATTATCTCATAAAATCCTCACCGATCCTAACAAGTTGTATCAGAGCTAGGTTACAAAATTGTGAGAGATGAGAGATACTAAATTCAATATCGAGAGGTTGAACCGGCGTGTGAGCTTCAATCATTGGAAGACTCACGTTTACGTGGTTCTGGTGAGAAAAAATCTTGTGGCAGCTATTGAAAGTAAGCCTAAAACCATGGCGGATGATGCATGGTTACCCGTGATCGCAAAGCACGGTGTACAATTCATCTCTACTTATCTGAGTCTGTGCTCGATGAGGTGGGAGATGAGACCACTGTGAAGGAATTTTGGGATAAGCTTCAAGTTACCTACATGACAAAGCGTCACGTGCAAGATGGTGCACTGGTGTCACCTACAAGATTGTCGAATAAGGAAGGAGATAACCTAAGGGCACACATGGATGAGTTCATGGCCATATGTTTCAAGACTAGAGAAACATGATGTGTCGTTTGGAGATGATTTGTGGGCATGTGCCTTGCTTTGTTCTTTACCGCCCTCGTGTGAACATTTTAGAGATACGCTTCTCTTTAATGGCAAGACCCGATGCTCTCTAAGATAGTTGATCACTTAATCTCCAAGAAGGCGATGGATACTCGTCGTGGGCCCAAAGGCGAGTCATCGTCAGGTGATGGAGAGTGTTTTGACTGCTCATGGTGGCAAGAGAAGGGGAAGGGTATTGAAGGAGCCAGCGACAAAAAACCCAAGTCCCGTTCCTTCCCTCAAAATTCCCGTTGAATAACCTGAGTTCCCTTCAAACCTTTTCTCTTCTCGTCGGAAACCATGGCCAACCCAGTCCTCCACCAGAAAATCATCTCGCCCTTGCCCAGTTCTAATCTCTTCCATCAAGCTACGATCCTCCACTCCATCCTCAAGCCCAGTACCTTCTGTTCTGCTTCTCAAACAAAAAAAAAGACGGAACCGACAAGCATCAATCCCCACATAATTCCCGCTGTTAAAGGAATTCGTTGTTTCTCTGAATGTACTCTCGTTGTTCTCCCTTGTCCATCACGAAATTTAACCGTCTCCCACTAAATCGAACCCGTTTCAAATACCCAACTCACTAAAGCCATGGGAGAATACCCATACCCATCGTCATCCTTAACACATCGAAGTCTCTGACTAGTGGAAAAGGTTTGAAGAAGAATGTACGTCATTTACTTGGTATCCATCCCAGTAGGAGTTACTGAAGGAGCACGGTTAGCCTTGGTGTTATGTTTATATATTGGTAACATCGGAACATTTTATGATTTGATCCTTCATAGCTGGATGATTAGGCTTGTTATCGGACTCAGTGGGTACTCTTTTTCCTTCTCGAGTTTTTTCCCATGGGGTTTTACTTGGGAAGGTTTTAATGAGGTCCGGTATACTGATCCGCCTGTTTAAACAGGATCTTTTTCATTTAATAAACCGGCTATACGCCATAATTATCAAAAAAAAGAAGGGGAAGTGTAATTTGAACAAGGTGAAGCGCTATAATTGTCATGGTTGTGGACATTATAAGCGTGATTGTCCATTGTTAAAAGAAGAGGAGGAGAAACCCAAAAGTGTTAATGCTAGTTGTGTTGAAGATTATGGAGTATTGGTTGTTGGAAGAACCCCAAAATCTGGCCGACATTGGATTTGGACTCTAGTTGCATTTATCATATTTGTTATGACCGCTCCATGTTCTTTGACTATAAACCCATTAATGGGGAAGTGGTGCATGTGGGGAACAATCAGCCTTGTGCGGTTGTTGGCCTAGGAGAGATCAAGCTGTATACATATGATGAAGAAATGCGCTGTCTCAAAAATGTGAGATACGTTCCTGAAGTGTCATGGAATTTGTTGTCCATGGGTGTTTTGGATGCTAAAGGGATGAGTTTTTCGGGAACAAATGGAGTGGTGGTAGTTTCCAATGGAAATACAGTATTCATGAAAGCGAGGTTGATGAACGGGTTGTATGTGTCAGATGTTGACACGGTGTACAACGGGACCGCTTCAAGTACTTCGAGTTTTTGAGCAAGTTTCACTCGGTTGGAGGAGAAAGAACGTTCGTGGCGTCTTGGTGATATGGAAGGGTCGATCATTAAGGGGGGAAATTGTTAAGATAATGACTCAATCAATCTGTTACGTTTCTTATGAAGTTAATTGGAAAGTTTCGTCTTCTGATTATTAGTAGCTCATAAGAATTAAAACGGTGAGTTATGAAGTCTTTTAAAGTTTCCATAAATAAAGGAGGAGTTAATGAGTAGTTTTATAAGAGTTTTTTTAAGCGTTTCAATGTAGCTATTTATGGGGATGTTAGTGGGCTATTATACTTGACTTTATGTAACCTTTATGAGTTATGTTACGGGTTATTCAAGTGGGTAGTGAAGGGAGTCATCATCAGCCATAAATAAGATTGTATTCCATGATTCAAGACAACATCTCAAAATACAAAGGAAACACAATAACATTAGTTAGGCTTCATGAAAATTCTCTTATGATCCTCTTGTAATCCTCTTGAAAATTTAGTGATCTCCGTGTTCTTCTTCTCCCATGGATTAGACTTCGGGTCGAACCACATTACATCTTGTGTCACTTTATTTTTCTTCATACAAATTTATTATCTCATAAAATCCTCCCATCGTGACACTCAAAGAATTTTAGAAGATCTGGTGGTGCTGTTGTGTAGAAGGGTGTGGCGTATGAGAATTGGTCGTGTCTTACTTACAGTGGCGATTTTTGACACGGTGGTGCGAGATAGGAGGAGAATTACGACATGCACGTAAGTTTCCGAATTCTCGAGAACAATCTAGGTTCTCCCGGTGCCAATTACGAGTAAACACGTTATTTTGTGCTTTTGTACGAGGAATGTGGTGGGGTCTGCTTAGATATCATATTTTTGCGCTTTTGTGGCTCCAGGTTGGCCCAATAGGTATTAGCGGGTCACGAAGTCAGCATGAGTTGCAGGGAGATTGTCCCCTTTTGTGTTGTCATTTGTGCTAACAGACCCGATTTGGGTTGGGTAGGGATTTATTGGCCCAACTATTTGTCAAATAAAACTGTTCTCTAGTGTTAGTGCTCAATTTGGACTGGGTTTCTTTTTTGGGGGGCCACATTCAGAGTAAGTCTGTTTGACAAAACTTTTTAAAAGCATTGTTTTGTAATTGTAGGGTAGCCAAGCAGGTGGTATTTGATTTTATAAAATTGCTAGTTTAAATGTTGTTAGTATAGTTCAAAAAAATGTTGTTAGTATAGGATCAACGTCTCGAATTTATGTATAATTTTTTTCAATAAAAAAAGATATTGTGGACTTTTCTCACCCATAACTTCTTTATTTTCCACGATAGAAAAGGGTATAGTAGTATAAAAAATTTGCTAAATTTTTGTGTATTATGCTAAAATATCATGTGTTAGAAACATGCGGGAGGGTTATATACTACAAGATGTAGGATCGAATTGCTACCATCCAAATAAATCTATTCAAAATGACATAGATTTAGATGTTGCAAAATCATGAAGCTGCCAAAAATGCTGATGTTGAGTCGGGAGCAAGGATATTCATTTAATTTTTGTTTGAATGAGATAACAGATACTACACTTGATGTTAGCCAAAAGGCCGAGAAAGGTATGAATGAGATAACACACTACTAAAAAGACGGTGATTGCTAACAAAAAATTCGTTAGTAAAATAAGAAAATTCGTCGGTAATGAATTTTACCGACAGAATACCATCGAAATATATCCGTAAGCGTTTTCTCCGTCGCTAAAATTTACTAACAAATAATATAAATTTATAAGCAATTTCCGATAAAAAAGATACATTCATCACCATTATCATAAATGAATTGAAAACTACTATCCATCGGTAATTACCAAGAGATTTCCTATTCATCACCAATTAGCAACAAATTCTCAGTCCATCGGTAATTACCAAGATTTTCTATCCATCAGCAATTAGCAAAGAATTTCCTATTTATTGGTAATTACCAAGAAATTATTAAAGGAATATCATTTGTCGGTAATTACCAATGCATTACAGCATACATGTACAATATCCCTCCCATCACTGGTTTAATATCAAGCATAGTCAATAGAATCTCAATTGTACACTTCATACGCTCTAAATACATTTATAGTATACCAAATAAATGTCATTACATTATTAGTAACTTAACTATTCCCAAAGCTTCTTTATCCATTGCTGAAACTTCATGCACAAAACATCAACATCAAAGAAACTCATCACACAAAGAGAACAAAATATATCTTAGTAAAAATTACGAAGACTGTATCAAGATCCAAATTTGGCAATTTATATTGCACCGATTGATCTTTTCTTTAAAAATAAATACAATCATATAGAGCAGTCACTCGTGCCATTTAGCTAACTACTGAGCATCTATATCTTATCTGCCAATTCGTTTTCAGCATTCAGTAGCACTTTCATCTCTTCCATCTTCTTTTCATCTTCAAGGTCCTCTTCACTCCATGAAGATGCATCCAAGGGAAGGTTCAGATCCTGCCCAAGCATATAAGGAATCAAATCCATACAGTTAAGGTTCAATCAATGTTCCAAGTCTAAGTACCCATATTGACACATCAAAAGAAAATTTCTGGACACAAATGCACATGCAAAAACTAATACTATAGTAGTGGCCACACATCCTAAAAGTTATGGCAGATCTCTAATTAATGTGGAAGGTGTTAGGAGGTAAAGCAAATTAATAAGCATAATGAATGTAGCATTCTCTCACCCTACCAGAATAGATTAATTATCACAATAGTAATTATCACAATAGTAATTATCACACAAGGCCACATTTCTCCCCCTAATCTAGGTTGTTGCTTCATATTATATTTGTTCATTCATTTCAACACCCAAAGGTAAACAATTTAGTATGTGAAGCAAATTTAACCAATCAAAATAAAACGTCACTTCAGACAAGAGTGACTTTGTCCATGTGTCTGGCTTGTTGTCAAGGGCGTGAGAGCCTTACCTGTCATTGCCGCCTTCTTTGGAGGACACTGATAGCCCATGCCATTATGTAGCAAGGCAACACAGAACCAGCCGCCCTCAATAAGAATAGCTTCATCAATAAAGGAATGGTGAGCTTCCAGCATAACAGACAAGTGAAAATATTCTATATATACTTTTGTATAAATATATATATATGTATAAACTAAAAGACTACTCATAACAACATAGCAAAACCAGATATCCAGTGACCAAATCAATCATAGGAACTTCCAATCAAGTAAGAAAGCAAAAGAAGCAGGGCCAGCCATCTTTGTGTATAAAAATTCAGACTGTATTGGAAGTGTCACTTTGCACACTTCCGCCTCATTGCATGGATCTAGCAGGGATGATCCAGGTTCAGCAAATATTTCACAATTCTAAGCACATTGAGAAAATGAATGATGTGCAGGAGATTAAGCTTTGTTATTGATTGTTTATGGCAAAAACCTTCATCAAAAATGTGAAACGCTTCAAGTAACAGCAGAATTTTGCTGAAATAGAAGCACTATTTGTTTCCTTATGCACATAATATGCTGAAATAGAAGCACTATTTGTTTCCTAAAACAATTCATCAATCTACCATATTCTGGCTTTCAATCCTCTGCTACAAAATACCTAAATTGGCATAGGTTCACAACAGACCAGCCAAAACTATTATGTAATACTAAGAAGATTAACGCAAAACAATAAAAACTAATCTACTTTACCTAACCTGGTAAAGTGGAAACCTCGATCAAACTAGAGTTATGCTTACACGAGATGAGAGCATACCAGCGTGAGTAATGATATGTTTTCACTTGAATACATCTTGAGAGCTACAAGTGAATAAAGTTAGATGTACTAAATTGGTTTACTTCAAAAACAAAGAATTTAATATCATGATATCAAGCATAAGGTTTACCTAGCCAATCGCAAAGAGGCTAAGACAATCGAAGCTCTGGTTATACGCTCTTAAATAATTTTGGTTTTAATGTTCTGTTGTATAAATTTTTTTTCAAGAAGGATTTGAATTCGTGCCGTTCTGACCAAAACGATTTAAGTTTTCTATTCCCGAAGGTGAAGAAGCGGAGAAAAAAAAAACAAAGAAACATGAAAAAAACTTAAAATGGAAGAACTGATGAAAAGCACACTGTCTCACCTAGCAATAGAACATCTCCGACGAACACAGCTTGGAGTCTCCATGAAAATCAGAACCTGTGTCATCTTCAGATCAGCCAGCCCCGTCTTCAATCTGGTTGGCGGTTGTTTGTTCAGTTCAGCGCCACGGTATTCAATCTGGTGGTGAGACAAGATGTTTGAGTATATTAGCAATTTACCGCATACAAACAAGAAACGAAATGCCAAATAGATTATGTAATTTCAAGTTTATTACCGGTTGGTGAATGGTGACTGCTGTGATGATCCATATGCCTGTTTGCCAGTTTGATTTAGGGTTGCAGAATTTCGTTGAGTGAAGAAAGTGGAGATTGAAGACGACTTGTGACTGAATAGGTGAATTACTGGACTGGATTGTGTTGAACTTTGAAGACACGCGAGTTAGGGTAGCAAATTCGGTGATGAAATTACAACGCAGAGTTAGGGTTGCGAAATTCGGTGAGTGAGAACTGATTGAGCAAGTCAAGAAAACAAAGGGTTGCAAAATCTCAATGATGAAGTGAAGACTGAAGACGAGAGAAGGAAAATTGAAGAAATTGCAGAAAATCGGCAGAGGAGAAACTGGAGAGAGA
Organism: Limonium bicolor; assembly: GCA_023374045.1. Classification (NCBI taxonomy): domain Eukaryota; kingdom Viridiplantae; phylum Streptophyta; class Magnoliopsida; order Caryophyllales; family Plumbaginaceae; genus Limonium; species Limonium bicolor. The sequence continues at coordinate 69,976,508 of CM041778.1, read as the reverse complement.
AACTCGCGCAGGGTTCTGTCTTACTGATTGGGAGTTGGAAAGTAAGACTAAGAATAAAAAGACGGTGAGAGTTGGACGGTTATGTTTGTTTTTTTTATTATAGGTAATTAGCAACAGAATTCTCTATCTCTTATTAATTACTGATAATACGGTTTTTATAAGCAATTAGTTTGTAATTATTTGTCACTAAAACTCAGAAATTTAGTTTACTAAATTTATTAACGGATTATTATTCGTTGGTAACTACTTTTTAAAAAATAATTATCTGTTAGTATTAGTTAGAGTATTTTTTGTCATCACTAATTACTTACAGATTATTATTTTCCTCACTAACTTTACTAACGAAATATATATCCATTAGTAATTTTTATAGGTGAATTTGATCTAACATTATTTATTAGCATTTCGTTAGTATTTCATTACTAATTAATAAATTTGATAACAGATCTTAATCTATCGGTAATTTTTCGTTAGCAAATGATAGTTTTCTAGTAGTGACAGATGAGCAGTTCTTCACGTTGTACATTACCCTACATAATAATGATTATATCTATATCAAAACTAACCAACATGCAACACACAATGTGGATAAGGAGTATTCTGATAGTAATAGTATTTTTTTTTTTTTTGAGAATTGGCTGGTTGCCCAGCTTACATAGCAGTACTGAGGCATGAATGCCTTTCCCGCTTAAGGATACACCGACTCAACTCTTACATAACCATTCTAGTCCTACCTTACACATACATCTTACTATAAAGCCTAGAAATCTTGTCTTAGGGACCTTCATTGACCTCTTCTTACTACCTTCCAGGCTGGGTAATCGGAGAGTAAACTCCTTTCCCCCACCACCGTCCGTCACGGCGCACCTCCCTTGCATCTCTGACGACTCTTCCAGGCTGGGTAATCAGAGAGTAAACTCCTTTGACAGTTTCTATGAAAATGGGAAATACCTTACCTTTGAGTGCAGTTTGAACTATGAATTCCCTAAAATAAGAAAGGGAGCTAGCATAGTTAAATTACCATGTTCAATCACAATCCAATACGCATTATTGGATTGCTAGTTTTTTATTTGTTTCCGTTCAAGCTCAGATTAATGTGTGCGAGGGAGTCGTGGAAGATGTGCGGTTGTCACAGTGATTGGGAATTTGACTAGTTGTGGCGGAGGATCGAGGTATATAATACTCTCTCCGTCCTTCTTGACTGTCTTGTTTACTATTTGAGCATGTCGTTTGAATTCAATATTTAACATATAGATATATAATTTCACAAATCTAAATTCGTAATGATTCCTTATGTGATACACTACATAGTGTAAAACTTATTTCATAAATTAATTTATCTTATTTTAAATATGAAGTGAAAAAACGTACCAAAAAGTAAATAAGAAGGTCAAAGTGGGACGGAGATAGTAATAGCTGGTATAGCTTTAGTTGATTAGCTAGCTAGTGTCTATCAATCAAATCGATGGTTGATTTTGCTGGGTGTTTTACGAGCAAATAAAATTAACCTCATATATATGGTTGAAACTCAACAATGGGAGACCCAATTAGCAGGTCACGATCAAGCATTATCTCGACCTTGCTAGCTAAGCTAGCAGGGGTGATGTTGCGGAATGAAGAAAAAAGGAGACTGAAAAGTCAGAAACATCATGCGCTTGTTTTCTGTCTATCTCATGAGTTTGAATTTGTTTCTGGAACCCAGCTAGCTAGCGCGATCATTCACAAATAAGTAGTCTGTTTCATTTATCAAGACAATATCTTTACCTGCTAGATTCTGAATATAAGTTACTCACAAATGATTCTGGTCCCTTATTATTGCCTCAGCTATATATAGTACTACTAATATACTGTATTATTAAATGCGGCGGCCCAAGGAAATTAATCGGTAAAAAACAAAGCCAGCATTCTGTCGTTATTCCATTTGCCGTGCGAAAATTAATTGTAGCTAGCTAGCTAGTAGCTAGTACTGTCGAGCGTCACTGGCTCTTCTTTGATTTTTTAGCCGTACACAAATCACCCCCAACTGAATCAAGCTATTCGGTCGACGCCTTTTTAGGACTGTTTTGGGTGTGGTCCCCATGTGGGACCCATGTAGGTCCTACGTTCTACTCCAATAATATACTGCAACATATAAAACAACCACAAAATAGCCAGACCAAAACAACCACAAAACAACCCACCCGAACGCAGCCACGTATCTCTTTGCTTGCCTTCCTTGCGGTTGTTATGTCCTAGCTATATATACGTTAGCCTGTTTTTGTCCTGTAAGATATACTGCTAGTCAAGGGGCGGTGCCACTGCCATGCATGGTGGGGGTCGTCATCAAACCAAATTAACCCAACTAGCTTGATGTGGTTGCGGCAAATATGAATAAAAAATAATGTTTGCTGTTAGGAAGATGCATGTCGATCTTCCCAAGTTGGACCACATATAATACTATTATAAGTTACCCTACTATACTACTAACTCACCCACAGATGCTTCTTCGAGGAAGATCAATATATACAAGGACGTACGTACGTTGGATATTGGTCGTGCATTTTGTGAACCATTAATTTCGATAATACAACTCTGAACACAAACACACGTCCAATCTACGATCATCTATTTTCATTCAGTTTCTTACTATCAAAATCTCAAGTGATTTACTATTAATTACTCAATGTTTGTAAACGGAGGATGTTAAATTTTCTTGATTAGATCAATGCTACTAGATCCACATAATGAAATTATACTTACATATTTACCTTCAACCATAGTGGATAGTTGATATATTTATTCTACCTTAACTAGATGTGGGCCGGTGTACTTCTATACTCCTAATTTATCGTGAACTCTTTAAGATTTTGTTTCTATAAGAGAAGATAGCGACAAGAAGAGAAAAATATGTTGTGGGTTTTAGGTACTCGTTTATGCCTTTGAATGTTTGAGTGCCTTGAAAAGGTGGAGTATCACAGACAATATATAGACTTAGAACCCTTGAAAACCCAATGGATTCTTTACTGTCCTCATCAATCAAAGAGACATAAATATTATAACGGTATAATATTAACTTGACAGTTTCTTTAATTTGGTGTTAATTGTCTTTAATAGGAATACGAAACCATTCGTAACCCAAAACTGTAAAAAACTAAATGGACAAGATAAATTCTTGTAACTATTATGTAACCTCAAAAATTAATATTGTAACCCTTAAAATTAGCACACCTCCCTATATGTGAATTTATCATGTGGGCCAGCTTACCCTCTTCCTTTACAGGAGGCTTTTTCGAGTAATGTATGTCCCAGTTCGGTCTTTAGACTTATCTACAAATTGCTTTGTCAATTTTATGTGTACACTTCTCTGACTAGCTGGCTACACCATTAAATCAATAGTGCCAATTATGATGGTATCGGGTTGCTCTTTTCGGAATTGATTTCACAGTTATAATTAATGGTGGCCACAAATCCGGTTCCACCGGTTCCGGTTCCGGAAAATGAGTATTCGGATTCAGAACTGGTTCCAAGCGGTACCGGGGCGGTTCCGGTTCCGGACTCTGTATTTGCTATGGTTTCGCTCAAATCAACGGTTCCGACTGGTTCCAGTTCCGACCGGTTCCGGAAAGATTCGATCGGCTCGAGTTTCTTCGTTTTAACTCCGATTTTAGATCCATTTGCGCGCACACGTTGCTCTTTTCGTCCACTTTACTCCTAGCTAGGTTATTCCTCAAGTTTATAATCTTAAATGTGTAAAAACCAAAGACTTAAATTTTTGTATTGAATTTGCAAAAATTAAAGAGCAAAGCGGATTTTATTATATGATTCACTGCCTCGTTAAAACCTTATTAGGTAAAAACCCATTGGGAAAACTGTTGTGCAAAAACTATATAACAAAGTATACAAGTATATGCAAGGAGTAGGCAAGTGCACTTAATCGGTGTAGTACAACAAGTGTCGTATCCACAAGGAAATTGGTCCTAACTTCCTAGTCTCGGTATTTAGTAGTTGTAATGTAAGCAGTAAAATGGGGTTTAGCCGGTGGCAAGCTTGATTGTGTTGGTTGAGTAATTTCAAGAACAACAAATAAACTAAAGGTGATAAGTTAATGGATTGGATGGAGAAGTACTTTGGGAATTTGGCAATCCCCCAAACTACCTAGATATGCTAGCAACTCTTCTTATGCCATAGTTGTCTTTCTAGAACAAAAATAATAACTCTCTAAACCCAAGATGAGTTAATTCTTACTTAGTTAATTTTAGCCTTCAAAATCAATTAGGACTAAACTCACTAAGCAGCACTAAGCAAGTTCTAGAACAAAGCTCCAAATTATGCTCACTAATCCTAGAAGCATAAATCAAGAGTTCTCTCTCAATTTGGTCACAAACCCTAACTCAAAACCAAATTGTAGTTTGGGTTCACCACAAATGCACTCAAGAGATCAATTTGAGGACATTGAAAGATAATTGAGAGAGAAACAACTATATTAAGGCATAATAAAGATTCACAAGCAAAATCTAGGGTTTGGGTTCAAAGACCCATCCCAAAGCACAATGGGTACTACTCAAACATAGAGGAAGGAAAAACTAGAAAAGAGTAAGAAGAAGCCATTGTTGAAGCTTGGAAGCTTTGGAGAAGGTGAGTTCTTCCTTCTTCTCTTCTTCTTCTTCTTCCTCTTCTTTCTTCTCTTCTTTCACGTTCTTTCTCCTCTCTTTAGGGTTGTAGTCGTGTGTGTTGGATAATGGATAAAGCCCCAGAAGGTAGTCTTTTAACTGCAATTTCTGGCAAAAATTTCCGTCCGACCGGACTTGCAAGTCCGGTCGCAAGTCCGGTCGGACACTTTTTAGCGCGGAGCACGTGACGGGATTTAAGCTCGACCGGACTTGCAAGTCCGGTCGCAAGTCCGGTCGATTCCAGTGAGTTCTGGGACGATTTGAACAGAGCCGGACCGGACTTGCAAGTCCGGTCGCAAGTCCGGTCGGCCCCAGAATGTCCTTCTTTTGTGCCGGAATTCTCCCGATGCTTCCCATTGGCTTTGGCATCCCTCCCGAGATGCTCGAACATTGATGCATACTCAGATTAAGCTCTTGAAATGTACTCAAACGAGTAATTACCTATTCGAATATGTCAAAGGTGTAAGATCACTAATAAACACAAAATTACTTCATAAAGTGGTGAAATAAGTCAAGCGCCAAGTAAAATGACAGTGAATAAAGACGTTGGGAGAGCACTATTTCACCACTTATCAACTCCCCCACACTATCTATTTGCTTGTCCTCAAGCAAAATTAGCTAAGGACTCACAACAAGAAGGAACATTTAAAGCAAGCAAGTGTTTAGATGAGTTCTTGAATTTCAGTGAGCAAAATTTGTGAACAACCTCAAGAGGAGTGCAACCAACCTTCTCATGATGACATGGGTGTGCTTAGGGTAAATGAAAATATAGAGTGTCGGGGTATGATCTAGAGTGCTTCCGAGTTTTTACAGATTATGGAACTTGGAGAACTTTTACCATGGCCAACTTCTCTCAAGAATGGGCATTGAGGGAAAACAAAAGGAAAAATAGAGATTTGCAGTTGATTCACTTTTGCACAAAGAGATGAGAAGAGGTAAATTGGCATTTTGCCTTGCTTCAATGAACACTCATGTCTCATTTGTTGGTTACCTATGGTGTCTCTCAAGATCCTTTTTGTCTCTTTTTTTTTTCACAAGGAAGCACCCCTTAGCAATCCCTAGATAAGAAGGTAGAAGGAACCCCTAAGCAAGAAAAAATTCATCACGAAATGGATTTATGATTGCACCGCACATAAGTGCTCCTCAAGAGAGAACCTTTTTTAAAAAAAAAAGTTCGGTGGAAAATTCCAAGAATTCAAAGAAAAACTTGCTTACTATAAACATAACTCCCAAATGAAGCTATAGATAATTATGAGGAAATTGACTTAGTGTACCAAAGGTCGTCTCCCCCACACTTGAATGGGACAATGTCCTCATTGTTCAAATAAAAGCAGATGGGAGAAATAACAGAAGACCTTTGGGTATCACTTGGCATGAAGTAAGCAGAAAAAGTGTTGCATTGTATTGAGTGGTTAAGTGTAAAGAACTAATACTCCCCTGAGAAAGATGTGTTGGTGATTTTCCCCCACACTTGCCAGTGTGCATATGCAGGTAAGCGCTAGCTCCGTGAGGAAGAGTCGTATGGCCTAAGACAAATGGACCAGAGGCTCTCTGGAATGTCACCTAACTCACTTCGGGATGTTGTCGAGTTCAGTTGAGATATCTACAATGCAAAACCAAAATAAACAAGGCGCAACATGGATTCGAGTGAATTCGCATTGAGGCCAAAGTTAGATAGTTTAAAGGGGGTCCCACACAGGGGTCCCATAGCAGAGTAGTCAACAGGGTGCGCAAAGCACCATAGCACAAGAGTAGCGTAAAGTAGAAGTAGCACAAATATCTGAACAAGGTCTAACAGCCTAACAAGCAATTCAGAGACAGAATGAAAAGCATAAAAACAAAAGCATAACATCCCAGGATCAGAAGATGGCTACTGGGGGGGTGCACCACCATGCTCGCGAACGTGCTGCCAATAGGCCTCCATCTGGCGCTGGTGCTCCTCCATGAGACGCCGGTGGTCGGCCATCTGCCGCTCGAACAGCGCGAGCTGCTCCGGGGTCAGCGCTCCGGTCGGGGGTGGAGGTGGCAGGGCGAGGAACGGCCCAGGTGCAGCAGTGGAGGAGGAGGCACCGGAAGAGGAGGGACCAGAAGACGAGGATGCGCCCCGCGCTGTCGATGCTCTGCAGTCGACTTGCCACCCGTCCTCATCACGATAGAAGCCCATCTTGCGCATAGTAGTGTCGCAGATCGGGTCCACGGGGATGCTGGCGACCTCATCTGCTCCGGGTCGCACGCCACAGCGAACCAACTGCATCTCCAAGAAGTAAGGAAAACCCAAGTGATGGGTTTCCTTCTTCGCGATGATGTGACAGAGGTGGTTGAAGATGAGATGGGATAAGGAGATCGCCTTCTCGGGGTCTGGGGCTACCACATAGTCCATGAGAAAACAATCCCTGGAGGTGAGATCCCTGCTGTCGCGAGGGATGACATTATGAAGCAGGATCGCAAGAATGGCCCTCTTCAGCGGGCAGCTCACCATGTTGTGGGTCATCGTTTGTCGAACATCCGTCCCGGCCTGGTTTTTTCTACGGGTCTGGACCGGGAGGTCGGCAAGGTAGCGGTGGCGGCTGGTGAGGTCGCCCGGGTGGATGATGGAGTGGTGGTCGAGGTCATCATCACGGAGCCGAAAGAACTGGTGCACATGCCACCGACGGATGGCTATGGCACGGCCACTGACCACAGAGGTGATCTCCTTCGGCTGCTGGCTGACCGCTGCGTTCGCGTAAAATTCTTTGATGAGTCGGGGGTGGTATTGGCCACCCATGGTGAGCACACAGCTCCAGCCCAGAAAGTCGAAGTGGGGCCGGAGCTCGAGGTCAGCAATGAGCGCCGGGTCCACCGGCCGCTCCGAAACAATCTCCCGTCTCTTGGGGGAGGTGAACCAACGTCGGGCCTCTTCATTGATGAAGACGCCATCGAGTAGGCCAGCGGGGTGGCCAACCTCCAAGTTCTGAGCAGCTTGGTTCCTCCTTGCACGGCGTTGTCGGTGGGCCATGTAGCTGCAAAACAAAGAAAAGAAAAGACAAAACAGAAACACCAAAAAGAAACAACCATTAAATGGTTAGAACACAATTAAGATCAAAAAAAGACCACAGATTCGTGGAAAAATTTTGCCAGAGTCTCCCCTGTTTTTCTATCATTCCTCGGTTCTAAGAACCTCCTCAATTTCACCAGAAGGTGTGCATTTAAGTGTTTCTAGCACCCCTTAACACAAGTCAATCACAGAGTCACAAGGCATCAAGCAGTTAAGAAAATTACCCCACTTTGCACATTTTGAGTTATCTCATGCTCAAACACGCTAGCATACTATCTTAGCCAATGAATCAGTCTAGTGCAGTCACGAATTTCCAATAATTACCACAACAGCAGTAGCATGATGTAAATACCATAGACTGATCCTACATAAATCAGAATTCTAGTCAAGCTAGGAATTGCTAAAAAACATGCCGAATCCACCTGTTTACTTGAACTTTGTGCACACAAACCCCTAATTAACAGTTACAAGCCACCCAAATCACCCATTTTTGCACAAAGTTGCCTAAATCAAAAGTTCTCACCCTACTGACTTCGACCGGACTTGCGACCGGACTTGCAAGTCCGGTCGAAATGGAAAAATTCGATTTCAAGGCAGCCTAAAATGTAACTTGCATAAAAATTCATAAAATTGACAAGTTAGGGCTAGAATGTCATACCTTGATGTTGTTGGAGTAGAAAGAGTAAGAATTTGACCAATTGGGGGCGAAAAATCGAGGAAGGTTGCGATTTTGGGGGTTAGGGTTTTCGAAATGAGAGGGGGCTGGTTAGGTGTGAGTGAGGGCGGTTCTGGTGGAGTTGCGTGGCGCGCGACGTCGGGGTCTCAGGGCGGCGTCGTCGGAGGCGGTCGGAGCGATGGAAGGTGGTGGCGTGAGTCGGGGCGCGGGGTGGTGCTGGAGCGCTGGTGGTTGGGTTGCGCAGAGGGGAGGAAGAAAATCGGGGTCGGGATGAGGAAAGGAAAGAAGGAAACAGAGGAAGGAAAGAGAGGGAGAGAAACGCACCGTTTTGGTTATTTTTTTTTTCAAAATTTTTGACCCGACCGGACTTGCATGTCCGGTCGCAAGTCCGGTCGGTCCCAGAATGTTTCGGTTTTCAAAATTTTCACTTCGACCGGACTTGCAAGTCCGGTCACAAGTCCGGTCGAAGTCAGTAACTCCGTGGGTTTGAAATCTGGGACCCGACCGGACTTGCAAGTCCGGTCTCAAGTCCGGTCGAGACCAGAATTTCAACAAAATGCTTGTTTTCTTGCCCACAACACTTATCAACAATCACAAACAGATTCAACAGGCAAAAGCACCCAAAACAAGCACTGAACAAAGCACAAAATGAGCAAATAACTAGTGACAATAGTCCGGGTTGTCTCCCGGAAAGCCGCCTTTCTTTTTAAGGTCTTTGGCTAGACCATAGTAAGGTTTAGATGAAACCTGGTTCCCGAAGGAAGATAGGACGAGCTTCTACCCGTTTAATGTCACCTCCCACGTAATGCTTGAGCCTCGAGCCATTAACCATGAAGGTTCCACCTTTTGTGTTGCTTAACTCCACAGCACCATACGGAGTCACCTTAGTGATATTGAAAGGCCCGGCCCAATGAGATTTGAGCTTACCTGGGAATAGCTTTAACCGAGAATTGTAGAGTAAGACCCGATCTCCCTCATGGAATTCTCGCTTGAGGATCAATTTATCGTGCCATCTCTTTGTCTTCTCCTTGTAGATCCGGTTGTTCTCATAAGCTTCTTCCCGGATCTCTTCTAACTCCGTAAGCTGAAACTTTCTCTTTTCGCCGGCACTCTTGAGATCGTAATTGAGCGCTTTGACAGCCCAATACGATTTATGTGCAAGCTCAACCGGTAGGTGACACGCTTTCCCGTAGACAAGACGGTAAGGGGACATACCAATGGGAGTCTTGTAAGCTGTTCGGTACGCCCATAGTGCATCATCAAGCTTTAAAGACCAATCCTTTCTTGAAGAATTTACCGTTTTCTGCAAGATCCATTTCAGCTCTCTATTAGTGACCTCGGCTTGTCCATTAGTTTGGGGGTGGTAAGGTAGAGCGACCTTATGTCTCACTCCATACTTCTCCATCAAAGCTTCGAATTGCTTGTTGCAGAAGTGAGAACCCCCATCACTAAGGATTGCTCTTGGCACTCCAAACCTTGTAAATATATTCTTTCTTAGGAACTTGGTCACCACCTTAGCATCATTTGTGGGAGAGGCAACGGCCTCCACCCACTTGGTCACATAATCCACAGCTACGAGGATAAAGAGATTGGAGCAGGAGGAAGGGAAGGGTCCCATGAAGTCTATTCCCCACAAGTCAAATGGTTCAACCTCTAGCATCACATTAAGAGGCATTTCATGTTTTCGGGAAATGTTACCCATCATTTGACAGCGGTCACAGGAGGCAACAAAAGCATGACAATCTTTGTGTAAGGACTTCCAGAAGAAACCGGCTTGTAACACTTTTTGCGGTCCTTGCCGGTCCATGATGCCCTCCCACTTCAAGAGAGTGGCAATGTGTGAGAATATCTTTCACTTCATGCAGGGGCACGCATCTCCTTATCACCCCATCAGCACAAGTTTTGAAGAGGTGAGGATCATCCCAGAAGTAGTACTTCGAGTCAGCCAAAAATTTTCTCTTCTGCTGGTAGGTCAAGTTATGGGGCACCACTCCCCTTGCTAAATAATTTGCAAGATCAGCATACCAAGGGTCATCAGCTTCCTTGATCACAAAAACAGTCTCATCTGGAAAGAACTCGTTTATAGGCACACCTTCATCGGCACTTCCATGCGAGAGAGGTGGTCGGCCACCACATTCTGCACACCCGGTTTATCTCGGATTTCGATTTCAAACTCTTGCAGCAACAAAATCCATCTCAACAACCTCGGCTTGGCGTCCTCCTTAGCAAACAAATATTTTAAGGCGGAGTGGTCCGTATGCACAATCACCTTACTGCCCAAGAGGTAAGAGCGGAACTTATCTAATGCAAAGACAACAGCGAGGAGCTCCTTCTCGGTTGTGGCATAGTTTTTCTGAGCGTCATTGAGTGTCTTGCTCGCATAGTAGATAGTTCTTAGAATCTTCTCCCTTTTTTGACATAGGGCTGCCCCCACTGCATAGTCGCTTGCGTCACACATTATTTCAAATGGAAGGCTCCAGTCTGGTGACACAACTATCGGGGGCGAGATGAGGCACTCCTTGAGAGTGTTGAAAGATTTCATACAGTCTTCATTGAAATCAAATTTTGCCTCTTTGGCTAATAGGTCACACAGAGGTTTCGATATTTTTGAAAAATCCTTGATGAACCTTCTGTAGAACCCGGCATGGCCAAGAAAGCTTCTAATGTCTCTAACTGAGGTGGGTGGTGGTAGCTTTTCGATGACTTCGACCTTGGCCCGGTCAACTTCAATTCCATTGGAGGAGATTTGGTGCCCGAGGACGATCCCTTCTCTCACCATGAAATGGCATTTCTCCCAATTGAGTACTAGATTGGTTTCCTCACATCGGGAGAGAATGGCGTCCAAATTCTCTAGGCAACAGTCGAAGTTGAGCCCAAAGACTGAGAAATCGTCCATGAAAACTTCCATGCTTTTTTCGATAAAGTTGGAGAAGATGGCCATCATACATCTTTGGAACGTTGCTGGAGCATTGCATAATCCGAATGGCATTCTTCTATAAGCAAATGTTCCATAAGGGCATGTGAAGGTGGTCTTCTCTTGATCTTCAGGGGCTATGGGGATCTGGAAGTACCCCGAGTAGCCATCAAGAAAGCAATAAAAGTCTTGCCCGGCTAACCTCTCTAGCATTTGGTCAATGAAGGGCAAGGGGAAGTGATCTTTTCGGGTAGCCGTGTTCAACTTCCGGTAGTCGATGCACACTCTCCAACCGGTTGTTGTTCTTTGGGGAATCAGCTCCCCCTTTTCATTCGAGACCACCGTGATTCCTCCTTTCTTTGGCACCACCTGGGTCGGGCTCACCCATGGACTATCGGATATGGGGTAGATAATCCCTGAGTCAAGTAACTTTAGGACCTCTTTTTTAACCACTTCCTTCATAATCGGGTTGAGCCGCCTTTGAGGTTGAACAAGTGGCCTGTAGTTATCCTCCATAAAGATTCGATGAGTGCAAAATGGGGATTGATACCCTTTATATCGGAGATTGACCAACCAATTGCCCTTGTGGTTTCGAAGCACCTTCAGCAGACTGTCCTCTTGTGCACCTGTGAGGGAGGAGGAGATAATGACAGGTAGATCACAAGGTTCAGTCAGATAAACATATTTTAAATGAGAAGGTAGAAGTTTCATCTCCACAGTGGGAGGCTTCTCTACTGAAGGAGGTATTCTTTGCTCGCTTCTCTCCAATGGTTCCGGTGGTGGGTAATGCGTTCTGAAGTATCTTGGGGCTCTATCCAAAGCAGCTATCATTTCATTCACCTCCGGATCCATTTCCTGTTCATCATCAGACTCAAGCAAAGCAAAACTCAAAGCATCATAATTAGAGTGAGGGGGTGGATTATTTTGCAAAATGGAGTCAACAACATCTATTGCAAAAATAGCTTCTGCATGCGCAGGTCTTTTCACTATCTTAGACATGTCAAACTCAATCTTTTCATCATGAAGACGCAGAATAATCTTCCCTTTTTCCACATCTATTAAGGTCCTGGCCGTTCTTAAAAACGGACGGCCCAAAATCAAAGGGACCTTAACATCTTCTTCCATATCAATCACTATGAAATCAGCGGGGAAAACAAAGGTTCCCACAGTCACAACCAAATCTTCAACTTTTCCTTTCGGAAGCACTAGAGACCTGTCAGCAAGTTGTAATTGCACAGTAGTAGGAATGCACTCACCAATCCCAAGTTTATTAAAAGTTGAGAGTGGCATGAGATTTATACTAGCTCCTAAATCACATAGACCACTACCGCAATTAAAATCACCAATAGAACAAGGGATGATAGGCAAACCAGGGTCTCCAAGTTTTGGAGGAGGGTGCCTTAGTAGGACCGCTGAAATTTCATCGGTGAGATGCACCGTTTCAGATTCTAGCAAAGATCTCTTGTTGGTGAGAATGTCCTTCATGAACTTTGCATAGATGGGCATCTGTTTCAAAGCATCAGCAAAAGAAATGTTAATTGTCAATTTCTTAAAAAACTTAAAAACTTCCCAAATTGCTCATCTAGATTCTTTTCTTTGAGCCTATTCGGGAAAGGAAGTGGAGGGAGATGTTTAGCAAGAGTGGGAGAGATAGGTAATTCAGGAGACTTCTTCTCCTTGGAAATATTTTCCTGTGGAGATTGAACTTCCTCAGGTATCTCTCGGTCTTCCTTTTGATTTTCTTGATTTTGCTTCTCCTGGTCATCAACTTCATCTTGGGGAGAGGGTCATCTAGGAGCCTACCGCTTCTCAAAGTAACCGCCTTAGCTTGGTCCCTTGGGTTAGGATTTGTTTTACTTGGTAGGGCGCCAGGCTGTCTCTGAGCAAGTTGTTCAGAGATTTGATCGAGTTGAGTTTTAAGGCTCTGGTTAAATGTCATCTGGTTGGCATTGCAGGCCTCCTGCTCGGTGAACTTAGTTTGAGCGGAAGTCATGAAGTTCATCGTCATATTTTGCATGTTTTGCATCATGGCTTCCATTCTAGCCAAGTTACCATCAGAAGAGGAGGAGGATGATGGTTGTTTGTTGTTGTTGTGGTTGTTGTGTTGTTGTTGTGGTCTGAATCCTGGCGGGCCACCTTGAGGTCTATACCCCATTTGAGAATTGTTTGCTTGTGGTGGCCCTTGAGGTTTATAACCCATCGAGTTGTTGGAAATATTACTCGGTCCTCCTTGGGTGGGATCGTTGTTCCTCCATGAGAAATTAGGATGATTTCTCCATGGGGCATTGTTGTTGTTATAGTTGTAGTTGGGGCGGTTGCTAACAAAGTTGACATCTTCTTGTCCCTCGATGTGACTTTTTCCTTCACAAAAATGGGTCTCATGGGGACCCGCACATATAGCACACCCCTCTGTGGCTGAAGTAGAAGATGATGAAGCTACAGATTTTGCATTCTCTTTCTGGGCTGTAGCGAGCTTCTCCACCATCTTTGTGAGTGAGGATATTTGGGCGGAAAGATGGTCGGATGGTTCAACATGAAGTAGACCGGCCGCTCTTGGAGTTCTTCCCTTACTTCTGGCCCATTGCCTCGTGTTGCTAGTCATTGTCTCAAGAAGTGCCATTCCTTCTTCAGGGGACTTGGTCATGAAACTACCTCCCGCAGATGAGTTCACAAGCAACCGGTTAGCATCGTCAAGCCCATTAAAGAAAGACAGGCATAACGATTGATCATCCAACCCATGATGGGAGCAGTTCATCAACATCTCCTTGAACCGGTCCCATGCATCGTACAAGGTTTCTCCGGGCTCTTGGCTGAATGTATTGATCTCTCCAATCAGTTGCCTCGTCCTACTAGTCGGGTAATACTTGGCAAGGAACTTTTGGGCCATTTGTACCCATGTTTGGATTGATTGAGACGGTAAACTTCTAAACCATCTTGATGCGGAGTCGGATAAGGAATGGGGGAAAAGCTGCAACCGGATTCTCTCCTTCACGTTACCGTCTTTCCCGAAGGAATTGCAGAAATCAAGGAAGAGACTCAGGTGGTTCGGAGCATCATCAGGATTTGCTCCACTGAATTTCCCTAAGTCCCGAACAGCAGTGATGTAGTGAGTCTTGAATACCCACTGCCCGGCCTCTTGAGGCGTCAACACCGGTAGGACTATGGCCGAAGGCCTCCCTTCGGTATCCGGCTGGTGGTAATCTGAGAGGGCTCGGTGTTGCTGCTGCCCATTATTCATGATTTCTGGGTTATCATCCGCCATGTGTAAACCTCTTATGCGTCGTCTAGAGTGCGCTCAAGTTCGGATCTCGGACTAGCTAGCGGGGAGCTACTAGACCGAGTGTTTGGCATACACAGAGGAAGCACAAGGTACCTAAGCAATCACAAGAAAAACCAGCACTACAACTTAGTAAAAGAAAATATAAACAAGGATAGGATATATCAACAAAAACGAAAACACAATCAAAGAAAACAGAACACTAAACTTCAAACAGAAACTAGAAATACCGGAACTAGGGAAATTGATGGAATCAATTTCCCCGGCAACGGCGCCAAAAACTTGTTGGGCAAAAACTATATAACAAAGTATACAAGTATATGCAAGGAGTAGGCAAGTGCACCTAATCGGTAGTACAACAAGTGTCGTATCCACAAGGAAATTGGTCCTAACTTCCTAGTCTCGGTATTTAGTAGTTGTAATGTAAGCAGTAAAATGGGGTTTAGCCGGTGGCAAGCTTGATTGTGTTGGTTGAGTAATTTCAAGAACAACAAATAAACTAAATGATAAGTTAATGGATTGGATGGAGAAGTACTTTGGGAATTTGGCAATCCCCCAAACTACCTAGATATGCTAGCAACTCTTCTTATGCCATAGTTGTCTTTCTAGAACAAAAATAATAACTCTCTAAACCCAAGATGAGTTAATTCTTACTTAGTTAATTTTAGCCTTCAAAATCAATTAGGACTAAACTCACTAAGCAGCACTAAGCAAGTTCTAGAACAAAGCTCCAAATTATGCTCACTAATCCTAGAAGCATAAATCAAGAGTTCTCTCTCAATTTGGTCACAAACCCTAACTCAAAACCAAATTGTAGTTTGGGTTCACCACAAATGCACTCAAGAGATCAATTTGAGACATTGAAAGATAATTGAGAGAGAAACAACTATATTAAGGCATAATAAAGATTCACAAGCAAAATCTAGGGTTTGGGTTCAAAGACCCATCCCAAAGCACAATGGGGTACTACTCAAACATAGAGGAAGGAAAACTAGAAAAGAGTAAGAAGAAGCCATTGTTGAAGCTTGGAAGCTTTGGAGAAGGTGAGTTCTTCTTCTTCTTCTTCTTCTTCTCTTCTTCTCTTCTTCTCTTCTTTCACGTTCTTTCTCCTCTCTTTAGGGTTGTAGTCGTGTGTGTTGGATAATGAAGAAAGCCCCAGAAGGTAGTCTTTTAACTGCAATTTCTGGCAAAAATTTCCGTCCGACCGGACTTGCAAGTCCGGTCGCAAGTCCGGTCGGACACTTTTTAGCGCGGAGCACGTGACGGGATTTAAGCTCGACCGGACTTGCAAGTCCGGTCGCAAGTCCGGTCGATTCCAGTGAGTTCTGGGACGATTTGAACAGAGCCGGACCGGACTTGCAAGTCCGGTCGCAAGTCCGGTCGGCCCCAGAATGTCCTTCTTTTGTGCCGGAATTCTCCCGATGCTTCCCATTGGCTTTGGCATCCCTCCCGAGATGCTCGAACATTGATGCATACTCAGATTAAGCTCTTGAAATGTACTCAAACGAGTAATTACCTATTCGAATATGTCAAAGGTGTAAGATCACTAATAAACACAAAATTACTTCATAAAGTGGTGAAATAAGTCAAGCGCCAAGTAAAATGACAGTGAATAAAGACGTTGGGAGAGCACTATTTCACCACTTATCAGGTACCCTGTACCGTCACTATCTCCTCCCGGTTAATCCCCCGTTGTTAACTGTCAACGTTTGTCGGGTTTCGGCTTAACTCGGGATTTGGAAAACGTCATATTACATGCGTAGTTACGTCTCGTATATTAATATCTTAAAGTTTGAACTTGGTTATCGCATGTAATTCAATATACCCTTGTATATTATATAGTTTGTTTCTATATTTGCATGTATAATTCTTAATCATATATTATACATTTTACCTTAGTATTTATTTTCGTAAGGTTTGTTTTCCAAGTTTAATGTAGTATATTCAATGTAAAAATACTTTGAATTATATAAATCCTTATTATTCCATGTATACTCCTAATATTAGAATTTCCATATCTAATGTTTGTAATTCTTTTCTCTTTATCTTATATCATTTTAATTATGATAATATATGGTTATTGAACCATATTATATTTTTCCACACCATAACATATATTTATTTATATACATGTATTATGGGATTATTTTTATATGGTAAGTCTTTATAACATATTCATTCTCTTTTAATGAACATTTCTTATATTATAAATGTTACACCCCTTATAACATTACAAACCATATTATAAATTTTTATTCAAAATGTCCATATTACCGAACAACACCTATTTTCTTAAATATTTACAAAATCCACCACTATTAATATAATGTTATATTATAATAATATAACATATATTATGACATTTATGTCATTAAAACAATTATAACCTATAGTTATAAATTGTTATAAAGTACCAAATGTACCATAGCATTCTCGGTTTTATTTAAATTCCACCATACTTTCAGATTTTACAAATCAACCCCAAATTTTATTCCATTGTTATACTTATAATATACACCTTATATTATAATCCTTAAACCTCAATATAATTAATGTGTTATAATTGCCGAACAGACCCTAGGGTCTGTTTTAATTTAATTCCCTCCACCTAACTTTTTATAATTACCAAATCTCCCCAATTTATATATATAGTTTCCTTATGTCATTAAAAATATATATTACATATATCTTAATAAAACCTTATATATAACTCCAAAAATTACCAAACTATACCAAAAGGTTATAAATATCATTCCTAACTTTATAATTTCCATATTTACGGTTTCTACCACAAATGTTACCTATATGTAACAATATAAAATATCATATATTATACTTATATAATCCATATTAACTCCAAATTTAACCAAATAAATTCCTAAAAATTCCTAATAACCCATAGGTATATAAAATACCATTTTATACCCAAAACTTTCGGTAATCACCTATATACCCATATGTTATGTATTTTTTACATTTTAATACATAACTTAGTATAATTTGATAATTAAATTAATAAATCATCAAATCTGGTCAAAGTCTTTTGCTTGGTCAATGTTTGACTTCCAAACATCATTTTGACCCCACTTTCTCGGTAATTACATAGATTACCCCAAACTTTCCAATATTTACAATTTCACCCAAAACTTTATAAAATCTTATAATTTTTATTTAAATACATTTTAAATCCTAATTTTCGGCTATATTCACCTACAGCCCTCTAATGTTTGATTAATTACGGCTTTGACCCCTTACTTAATAGTAAGTGCATAAAATAAATTAATTAAGCTTTTAAATTTAAATAAAATGGCCTAATGACATGGCCTTATTACAACTTTGCTTTATAACATAAAATTACACATAATAGCTCAAAATAATATATAAGCTCTCGGCCTTACTATAGTTTATTTATTTTTCCACATAATGTCATAATTTGACCATTATGTTAAATAAACCACTTAAATGACTAGCTTAATTTATCTAAGTCATTTTTTTCCATACTTAGGTTAAAATCACCCATATACCAACTCCACTCGCACATAATTTATATAAGCTAAGAAATCATAATAACATAAGTTTAAGGTGTTTATACCTTGATTTATGTACTTAAAGCCCTAATACCCTTCGGCAGCTTGGAGGAAAAATCACCACAGCACTCACACATGTTTAATACACCAAAATAAGATATGGTTACACTCCAAGCATGAGCTAACCATAAAGAACAAATAAATGTAAGATTTAAGGCAAAAATCACCTTAAAAATGCAAGGTAGTCTCCAAAGGGTTTCGGCCTGAATTAACACACCACATGGTGTAAATTCACCATATAAACATAGGGAATAGCTAGACAACAACAAGCTGCTATGGTAATAGGTTTTACCTTGGCAAAATGCCTTAAAGAATGATATTTCCTTTGATTTTCGGCCACCCTTGCTCCAAATGGTTAACCAACTGAATTAACATGTAAATATGAAGATTATGAGCGAATAAAATCATAGAAATCAGAAGAAGAAAACCGGATGGAGAATAGAAATCCTTAAGGTATGTTTTTACCTTATAATGTAAATTTTGGCAACCTTGGTCCCAAAACTTGCTTCAGCCGAGAATTATTGTTGTTCAAGGTTTAAAATGCTGAGAATGAGCCATGGAAAGTGATAGATCATGAGCACCAAGTGTAGGTAATGAGAGATGAAGAAAAGAGCTAAAATAAGTTAAACCATTACCTTAGGTGCAAATGGGATTGACTTGCCTTGAATACTCAATAACACAGCTTGAGAGGGTTTGGAATTGCTAATGGCTCGGCTGGAATGGGACAAGAGGAAAGAGAAAGAAAGAAAATGTGTTTTAATGAATGAAAAGTAAGAAATGGAATAGTAAATGGTGATTCACCAAATTGGCTATATATTTTGCATTAAAGCTTAATGTGCTGTCCTCCTTGCTCCATGCTGCCGACCTCATTAGGGTAAAGATGAGTCATTCATTGACCATTGACTATACTTAGTCAATTTTGCTTAAAATGCACTATTTGGATTACTATTCACAAATGAGTGCCATATTTCTGACTTTTTTTAAATCTTGGATTTAGACCTTATAATGTGGTACATTATAGTACATTAGTATAACAAGGTCTAATCCAATGCCTAACACCACTCAAACCCACTCAGAAAGTCAATTTTCTCAAAAACGTGCTTTAAGGAATTTTAAAGCACATTTTGTGTTAGAACATGTTTTAGAGCTTGGTTTCCTTTGAGAATGGTTTTATAATGTTCATTACTCATTATAATACTTAGGAATCCACTTTGGATCCTATTGGAGGTCATACAATCTCTATGGTGTCTTAAAGCACATTTTTGGCTTTACCGATCTTAAGGCATGTTTTGCCTTGTTGAGATCTTTAGATTGTTCCCCAATGGTATTTATATGTTTTATAACCATCTTAGATCATTAATATATCATTTAATTATGTTTTTAAGGTTAGGGTATTTCAATCTACCCCCCTTAAAAAGGCTTCGTCCCGAAGTCTTTATTCATAATCAGTTCACCTAAGGAATCCAGTTCCACTAAGTAATCATAGACAGATCATCACTAGGGAGTACATCCCACTACGTTCAGACCTAGTCTATATGTATCACATTTGATACAGCAATAATCTCATTCCATATAGTCAGTAATCATGACACATTCATCATAAACAGCACTAAACAAGGTGCAAAACTCATTCATACACAGCACTAGACAAGGTGCAAAGCTCAATCATACACAGCACTAGACAAGGTGCAAAGCTCAATCATACACAGCACTAGACAAGGTGCAAAACTAAACAGAGTACTCAAAGGTGTTTGCAAGGGATGCTCCATGCATCCCTATCTACATGTTAGTATCTCGCGAGGATACTCACACATCTCACTCCACATGTATGTGTGCACATATATTTAACGATGGCGAATCACGGGGAAGTAGTCTTCAAGACCAGGACTTGACGATCCCCAACCCCATGCTAACCAACGTCTACTACCCGTGGACACACCGGTTTAATAACAAAGGGCACTGTGGTCCACGGCTCCTCGGATAGTATCACCTAATTCCTTAATCACCCGCAGACACACCGGTCTAATGACAAAGAGCTCTGCGTTCCACGGCTCTTTGGGTGATGTCACTCGCAGACACCGGTCTAATAACGAAGGACTCCACGGTCCACGGCTCTTCGAGTGACGTCCTAAATTCCAATTTCTATTCATATCTGTGTCCACTTGTAGGAAGTTTCAAGAGGCACCCAACCCTGATGTGGTCAGCGTCAGTGTTGAACTATCTGTCACCTCAATTTGTGTTCGGTTTCGGTTGATCGGACCAGGATCAAGTTCAACTTCCCACGTCAATTTCAATCAATAAATTGTTTATTAATTTCTAATCTTGTTTCCTCTTGATATTTGCCACCTTGTGTTCTATAGATACACAAGTCAACTAGTGTAATTAATCTAGTCATTGGCATATAGGATCATGTATCCTAACCATGTACCAAGTTTTCTCGACTTATAATTATTCATACAACTCCTAGAGGTTTTAACTCCACTAGGTTACACATCGGTCTCATGCCGATTCACTCATCGCATTTCAATAATCGGTTTCATACCGAGTCACAAATCATATAGTATGGAGCTTTCTACTCCTTCTATTTGAAATCTCCCATTGGAGCTACCAGATAGACCTACTTGAACTCTCAACCGGAGCTAACAAGCTAGGCGTTTATGTGTTTAATGTTCACAACGTTTGCATAAATAATTGGAAATAGGATAAGAACACTTTATCTGTTCTCCCTTTCCTATTCGCCATAACTAATGCGAACTAAAATAAATATATGTTCATACACATAATACATCACAATATTACCTCAAGTAATATACACACTCATAATACTTGTACTCTACGTACAATAATAGTTTGCTGCATGTGTACCATGCGCTACGTACTCCTACGTACGGTATATTTAAGCGTGCAAATCGCTCTACCCCCCTTAAAAATGATTACGCCCACGTAATCTACGAATATATCATCTTGAAGTAATAAGTTCAAGATGTTCCACTCCAGTGGAGTTATTCGTACACTAATTTGCTACTTGTAACATTACCCCTTTTTTCTAGGGTCGGGCTTTAGCCCCTCTGGCTATACTGCCTATCTCGGTTAAGTGTTTGTATGTTCATATACGGATTGATCGGGAGATGTAAGCACATCATTGTTTTCCAAACCTGCTAGGTATTTCGACTAGCTTTTATTCAATCACACTAACCCCTATACATGCTCATGGTGTATTCACAAGAGTTCATGCCACCCTAACAAACTAACCTTCGGTGTAAGGGTTGTCGAGTTATGCTCTAGCACCTAGTGCTTGCAGTAGTTGTCTCTAAAATATCAAGACGAGTCTGATATGCGCAACTAACTGGCGCCTCATGACTCCAAGTTATTTCCCTCTGGAATGAGTTCGTTCCTTAGGTACCGTGTAGGTCCTCTTTTGCTAGTGTGAACTCGTATCCCTCGTGTGTTGGTATTTATTCCACATATGGTTCATCCCTACTCTCAATTAGGGGAATCCATTGGCTTTATGATCTTCCACGTTCTGCTTCTCACCAACATATTTCGGTTAACAGTTATTATAATGGTCGCTTTGTTGCGCACCATGTACCAGTCGATTGGACGGTTGTCCGCTATTGCGGTTTGCATGGAGTATCCAATCTCCAGCTTAGAGTATCTCTTGTAATGCTCGCTTTTGCCCTTCATCTGTTGTAAACACAATACGACTGTGGGTTTTAGCTTGGCGTTCGTTTTCTGTTCAGCCCTAATTGGTACTAACATACTAACGTTTTATGGCTTGAGCATGTGGTTATTATTGTTTAATGCGACATCATCGCAGCGCCCTCAGCGCATGATATAACTCTCTCTGTGCCCCCTTTTTGGGTAGCATCTATAATATTACCAAGGTTCCTCTAATATAACTTCCTAAGATACCATAATTCCTCTTCTCATTCATGGGTTCACCTTGTCATTACTAAAATCTCCCAAAACTTGTGTTCTAACTCATCCACTGTGGAGTTGCGACCTTATGTCATTTTATTATCAAGCTATGCTTGATTTCTCCTAACCTTGTTAGTTTGACTGAGATCTCTCGTCAATTCATGGTTTACCTAGTCAGGATTCCATTCACTGACTTAGACACAGAGTTGATTACCTCCTGGGTCCTTACACTACTCGTTTACATACATGGGGTACCATACTGATACATTACTACTTACCCAACTAACTTAATATAAGTTTCGTCAGGCCCACAAGCTCCTAGGAGTGTGGTCGTCCCATGTCTCGTTTAGTGCACTCGTAGTGTTCGTACCCGGTGGTTATCGTACTCTTAGTCCTGGTAATTTATGTTGAAGTAACTATGCAGCCAATTCTTAACCTTTAATGTTAGAATGGCCCTAGAGGGTTCTCTGGGCTCTATGGGTTCCTTTATTAATGTATATATATTCCTTACCTTCTCTAAGATAGGTGTTTGCGACTTAGCGCCTAATGTTGGTTTCCACATGCTCGTCATCCGGTATCTGTGAGTGGGGATCAGTAACTACTTACTATCTCTCCCGTTCACTCCTAGGCTGTTAACGCCTTCAGATATGAGTTTTCAGTTCTCGAACTCCACCCAATCCATTGGGTTACACCCTCTGGTGTAATCTGGACTCCATGATAAGGGTTGACACCTCGTGTTTCCTCTACCTTATGGTAGTCCTCTTTAGCCTGATATTAATCAGTATTTGTGATTCATCACCTTTGTTCTCATAGTTTTGGGTCATTTTGGTGGTACTAAGGGTATCCTTCCGTAGGCCTATGCCATACGATATTCAAGCTCAGTGCTTATTCTGATAGTTACATTATTGCTGGTCTTTCTATTTAATTTTAATCCCAGTTGGTTCTAATACTTTCCCCTAAGGTTACAATTGGATACCCACAACTTATGGGTTCCACTAATCATTGCTCTACATTGTGTAGTCCTTACTCTTATTCAACTCATATTTCCTCCATCCTCTTCGAGGTAACGGTATCTTCCGTCCTCAGGCAAATTCACTGTTCAGTTAATATCCACTGCCCTCCGTACGGGAGTCTAGCAGTATATTGGGTTCACAACACCCCCGTGTGTGTGGTGCGGGCACAACGTCGGCCCCTTTATTGTACGTTCGCATCTGCCTAATCTTTTCTTACAACTACAAAATAGTTTGTCATAACAGCACTTGTCTATTATTTTCCCCAAACACTATATACACCACCCGAGCCATTCTCTTCGGCCAAATCAGGATGCCCAATTCCAGACTTGGACGGGGTAAGCAAGTTCAGCACTCATTGGATCC